>PVIC010013025.1:25080-38923 GCA_004025085.1 Thryonomys swinderianus
ATCTTATTTATCCTTTCAAAGAACCAACTCTTTGATTCATTGATTCTTTGTATTGTTCTCTTTGTCTCCACTGCATTAATTTCTGCTCTGATCCTTATAATTTCCTCTCTAGTATGTGCTTTGGGTTTGTTTTGCTCCTCTTTTTCTAATTGTCTGAGGTTCATCATTAGATTGTTTATTTCAGTTTGCTCTATTTTCCAAGTGTAGGCATTCACTGCTATGAATTTCCCTCGCAGAACTGCTTTCGTTGTGTCCCAGACTTGTGCAACCATTGTGGAGATCCGTGTGGAGATTTCTCAGAAAACTAGGACTAGGGTCCCATTTGACCCGGCTATCTCCCTGCTAGGAATATACCCAAAAGAATTTTAAAAATCACATTGGAAAGACAGATGTACACCCTTGTTCATAGCAGCTCAGTTCGTGATAGCTCAGTCTTGGAAACAACCCAAATGTCCATCAACTGGAGAGTGGATAAAGAAGATGTGGGTTTTTTTTTTATAAAATGGAGTATTACTCTGCCATAAAGAATGACAAGATTGATCCATTTAGGTGCAAATGGAGACACCTGGAGGATATACTAATAAGTGAAATCAATAGATCACAGATAGACAAATTCCGGATCTTCTCTTTGGCATGAACACCTGTAGATGCAAATGAGCTCTAGAAAGTAGGACAGCTTTTATAGAATGGGAAATTTCCATAGGAAACTTGGTGTGGGAATGTGATGAGGGGAAGGAATAAATATGATACAGAAAGAAAATACAAGAGCATGTATAAAGGGGGTGAGGAGGTATGGGTGGGTAGGGATATGGGTAAAAATGAGAATTAACTTGTGTCATATACTAGTACAAATTCCCCAATGTTATGCGTGATTTTGAGATGTATATAAATTGTACCAATAAAGAATTCAATTTAAAAAAAGAAAGTATAATAACAAGTATACTAAACAATAAAGATTCACTCAAAAAAAAAAAAAAGAAAAGAAAACAAGGCCATGGAATTCCAGTGAAAGCACAGCAGTCGCACTGAGGTGTAGAGTGGACGGCCGTAGTGCTGCCCCGGCCCTGTGGAGCTACGGAAAGAGCCAGAGTGAGATTTAGCACCTAGACACACGGGTTCAGGTCCCAGCAGCACCACCACCTGCGAGATCCAAACTTCTGCCACTCAGTTCCTTCACCTCCATGTGGGGATTTGCCGAGAGCCGGTGAGGCCTAAAGGTAGCAGGGATACATGTCGCCGTACCTGGGGCTGCACACAATCGTGTTCAGTAAGAAGACGCTGTTGTTAATAGTGCTGTGAGCATTACTCACGTACTTACATCCTATGGGAGGAACATGTCCCCTTCCCCAGTCCTTTATTAGAATATTCAGAAGCTAGAGATCCGGGTCTTGCTCGTCTGCCGTGGGGCTCTGTTTACATCTTGAATTACTCAAATGAAATGGAGAAACAGATTCACTGCATCTTAAAGTGCTCATTACTTTAATTCAAACAGCCCAGAATTCCCCTCAAAATAAATGACTCTGTCCATCTGTTTATTTCCCTCTGCTAAACTGATTTCATGCTTTTCTGGGGGCTGGTAAGAAGCACTTCAAAGACAGCTGATGGAGACCAAGTCGGGAGCCTGCAGCCCACATCACAGAATTTCCTGGGGCCTCTGTGGACAGGAAGAGTTAGCAGCAGCCGTAGTGGTCTGTGGACTCAAGGTGGGAAGTCTAAGACACACAGGCACTGCCACCCCAACGTCCACCTGAAGAGAGGACTTGTGTGAGTCGCATTTTTACATTAACTTTATTCTTGTTTTTTATAAAGTGTGTTGCAATTTTATATGATTGAATATAAACTTATTTTTTATCTTTCTTATCAACCACTGTCATAGAACATAATTTAAGCTGAAATTTTGGTTATACATAATGAATAATATACATGTATAATACATGTATATCATGCATATGATTTGGGGTAGAAATTATAAGAATAAATTTTATAGATTTGACAGAGAGCAATTTGTAAAATATATGTTGCAGTGTTTCCTTACTTTTCCAAGCATAGAAAGTCCTTTGAAAGATCATCCAGACATGTCCAAAAATGAAATTGCCTTCAAAAACTTCTTTTTTCTATATAAAATCCGTAAATTGTCATGTTTTTAAATTCTGTTATTATTTGTCAAAAATATATTCAATCTAAGTGTTTCTGAAACCATTGATTGCTCTCTTTTAGTTCTTAGAGGTAAATATGTGGGCTTCCGCCAGGCATGGTGGCTCACGCCTGTCATCCCAGCACTCGGGAGGCAGAGACAGGAGGACTGCTGAGCTCGAGGCTTGCCTAGGCTACATAGTGAGCTCAGGGCCAGCCTGAACTACAAAGCGAGATCCTGTCTCAAAAAAAAAAAAAAAAAGTGGGCTTCCACTTATATTCTTACCCAGACCTAGCAAATGTTGGGGGTAGGAAGCTACTCATGCTCAGTTGACAAACATATCCGCACATAAAGAGGAAGTACCAACCATCCGGGAAATCTGAGACGCTCTAACATTATAATCTCTTTGTTCATGATTTTACAGGGAGTCAAGACTTCTGTTCTCAATGATAAGTCTCAGATCAGTTGCACAGAGTTTTCAGATCGCTAAATTCTTAAGCACTGCAAGTACGAATTAGCAGCATTCTAGCAACTTCCTCCAAAGTTGTATAATGTACAGAGTTTCCTGTTCAAGTCAGGAAAACAATTACCTAAAACTTTACCATTGCCCCAAGCCACTTGTTTTTATTTATAGACACACCCTTGGTGTGCACCATTTTCATTATTAAAAAAGTACATTTTCAGTTCTAACCTAGTTAGAATTTTGTGTTTAATATTATTGTTGAATAGCTATTACCATGTTGTTGTAGAGTCATCACAAGTCACAAGAGATATTTCATCTATTTGATAAAATTCCCTCTTTTGTAAGTCACTTAATGCAGTAAGACAGGCAATAAAACCCCCTAACTTTGTAAGTACAGCCAGGTGAAATGCTGTGGGGGAACAACCTCAGTCTTTCGATGAGATTTATCGAAGATCAACACAGGGCTCCACTCAGTATGTGGAGAAGTGTTCTTCCATAAATGGATATATATAAATGACATGTCTTCATTTAATGAGGAAGCTTAAAAACAAGTTATACTTGAAACAATTTTTATGTGCTTATGTAAAGTTTGAAAGTCGTGGTAGGAATGACACTCTTTCATGGAATCAAATTTGTGGAACAAAAAAATCACGGAACAAATTATAATCCTCTAAAAGTCTTTACAAAATGTGTAGTATTAGAAATGGTGCAGAGAGGAAGTATACAGCATACTACATCATAAAGATAATGCAACCAACTTATAATAGCAGGAGAAAAAATCTAAAAAAGAGAGAGAAAAGAACTAAAAAGTAAATACGACATATGGAAATGTGTCCAGTATTAGCAAGATGGATTCTAGGTGACGTCACAGAGGGATTGTGTAAGAGCTGGCCAACTTCCATATTCACTAACTGTATTTTGACACCTTTCATCATGATGAGCACCTGCTTTTTCCCCCTTAGGGTACATCTTTCCTTAGAAAATGCATTCACATCATTTTCTACGTGGCATTGATCTTTTTGAACTTTTTCTACGATCTCATATATCCCAGCATGAACATTCCCTACTAAATTTTCCTCTCTGCTGTGCCACACTGTATGTTGCTTTTGGTACAGAGAAGTCCATTCCACACAAACTCCTACATAGACCACAAATTTGGCAGAAATAAGACTGATAATCAGACATCACTGCCATTGCGTGAGTGTCATTTTATTCTACCATGCACACAGCAATCTCTCAGCCAGTCAGTAATTTCTCTGGCATCTTCAGGCAAATGTGGCTTTAATTCATTAAAAGCTCCCAGAATTTCATCAGCTAGAAAGAATGCCACTGCAGATAAATGATGTATTTTGAAACTGAAGTTTCTGTTGTTGCCATTTGTCATAGCCAATTCCTTCCCCAGAATTCAACTTTCTACCCCTCTTATAGATCCTTCTTTGCCCCCCCCCCCACCAGTGGAATTTTAAGATTTCTTTTTCAGGATGGTGACTTCTAGGATTTCAACATTCTAGTTTTAGCTCTTTGGATATGTGACTTGCAGGGTCCTAGGCTTAAACGGTTTTGATCGTTCATGATTTTAACATTTGGGATTTGCACATTAAGGACTGTATCTTTTGGGATTGTAAGCAGCTGTGATTCTACATGTACATTAAGGTATTATCTGCTCATTTATATTTTCTGAGGTATTTTTATTGGGAATAGATGTTGAATTTTATTAATTTTTTTTTAAAAATCTATGAAGAAAGCTGGGCATGGTGGCTCACGCCTGTAATCCCAGCACTCGGGAGGCAGAGACAGGAGGATTGCTGAGTTCAAGGCTTGCCTGGGCTACATAGTGAGCTCAGAGCCAGCTTAACTACAAAGCGAGACCCTGCCTCAAATTAAAAAAAAAAATCTATGAAGATAATCATATGGTTTTCTCCTTAGAGTTACTAATATGATGAACTACAATATACTGAGAGCTGTGCTAATATTGAACCACCCTTGCATTCCTGATAGCCCAATCAGTGATTATGTATCACTTTCCTAATGTGAAGTAGGCACCTGTCTTGCAAGTATTTAAGATTATTAGGTTAATATTCATGATGATGTCACTCTTAAATATCTCTGTTATCTTTGTCATGTTTTGGTATCAAAATTAGCTTGCTCCAAAAAACATTTGAAAATGATGTTCTTTTTCTATAATTGAACTCATCTCCAGGGTTTGGGAAATAGTCAGCTTCTAAGCTAGAAAATAGAGCTTCTTGTGAAAATATCTGAGGCCCCTACTATTCAGGAGACATTTCTTTGATGCCTTTTTGTTTTTCCTTATTTTTATGAATGTTTATCTGTTTAAGCTTGCTATGATTGCTCAGTTCAGTTTAACTACATTTACCTAATGTATTTTGTATTTTCCCTGTTTCCACACTTACATATATATCTGTGATTATTTAAAAATATATTCCCAAATCATCTTGTTATTTGTTTTATACCTGAATTTTCTTTTTAATTGATTAGCTGCTTTATTGGTTTTTAAAAAACAATTTTGATTTACTTTTTATTTGACCTACTGATTTTCTCTTCTCTCTCATTTTAACCACTACTTTTATCACTATGATTTCCTTGCTTGTACTTTCTTTTGGTTTATGTTGTTGGTTTTTATGTCAAGACCTCTTACCATTTTGCAATTAATACACTTATTTTCATTTTCTCAATTTTTATCAATACAGATGTGTAGTGCTATGAATCTACCTTTGACCATGGCTTTAAATGTACCCTCTATTCTTATATGCACTCTTTAGTGTCACTCTCTTTCAGGATTTATATAATGCCTCCTTTTATTTTAAAGCAAATAGTAGCTTAACTTATGGCGAAATAGAATTTAGGGGATATTCAATCTTTAGTTTCTATTTAAATTGTATTGTGATCAGTGAAGGTTGATGTAACCTTTCTATCTTATGGAACTACTTTGTGCCTTAGTATGGTAGTATTTTTGGTGACATTTCTATACACACTTGAGAAGAAAGAATGTGCTTTAATATGAGTGTAATATTATACATACAAACCTCTAAAAGTTTTGTGCTATGGTTCTATAGTTTGACATTTTATATTTTACCTATACTCTATCTGCTTAACCCATTTCATCTTGAATGAGCTGCTTTAAGGCATTTCATCATTGCTGAGTCCTCCTTTTTCTATACTTTTTGTTAGAATAAAGCAGATATTCAAACATGTTGAATATTCATTGTAGAAAGTGACTTTAACACCATGAAGTATCCATCATTTAATGCTTTTCACCTTGAGGGCTGTTTTGGTATTAAGATGACAAATTCTTCCCAGCACTCGGGAGGCAGAGACAGCAGGATTGCTGAATTCGCGGCAGCTTGCCTGGGCACCACAGTGAGCTCAGGGCCAGCCTGAACTACAAAGCGAGACCCTGTCTCAAAAAGCAAAAAAAAAAAAAAAAAAAAAAAAAGGTGACAAATTCTGATTTTTTTACTTTTCCATTTATCTGGTGTATTTTAATTTGTCAACAGTGTTGAGCCTCTTCATTTTAAGAGTATCTTTTTTTTTAACAGGATAAGTTAGCTTTACTTTGTATGTAAATCTGAGAAACTTTCTTTTACTGTTCAAGTCTGTTCATACATGTAAATATGAATACAATCAACTTTCATCAGTTCATCTTATTCATAATTATGGGGTATATTGGGTATTTATATTGAATTTACTGAGTTTATCTGAAGAAGTTCAAAAGCATTATATTATCATTGTTTTAATGCTTTTATACTATCTTGGATTTCTTCTTTGCTTGCAATTTAAATGATATTATTTGATTCTCATCCATCAGTTATGTAAATTATTTTGTTCTACGTTCTTTCTTTTTCCTCCCTTCTATCACTTTCCTGCTTTATGCTGTATCAAAACATGCTGTTTGGATGCAGACTTCAACCCATGGTGAATTCTTCTCCTCATCTTAGATCTATAGGTAAATAGAATACTCACTCTCATCCCTTTTACAGAGTTTACTTCTTTATCCATTGGCTGCCTACAGCTGGCTGGGCATAAACCATCTCATTTAAGCCCTATGATATCTGATGTGGGCTTACTGTGGTTGGACAGATAAGGAAATGGAAATTTAGGGAATATAATATCTAACAAGAGAAATTTCAGAGTTATTTAAAAACCAAGCAAGAAAGACAGGAAAATTAATACATGCAAAATTTTGAATTGCCTCTATTTCTGCCATCTTAAGACTAATGCTATGAATGTTTTACTATATCTGCATCAATCTAATACATATATATATATATATATATATATATATATATATATATATATTCACCCTGAATGAACTACTTTGGAACCTTTTCCACTGAATATTTAGTGAAAATATTTTCTTATTAAAATGTGTATCTACATGATCACATTTAATAACTATGGAAGTTCTTCATATAAAATAATTTATTTAATTGTGCTTCTATTTTTGATTACCTAAGTAATACTGTAATAAATTTCCCAAAGGTCATTGTTTTGTACATCCCTTAATAAATTCCTTGGATTTAATACTTAGAGTTAACTTCTCACTGAAAATATTATGTGTTTAAAAATTATAACAGAAATTACATGTACATAAGCTAACATGTTACGGATCTGAAAAATACTACTTTATATCATAGTTTTGAATGTTAAAATGAATTTAACAGAATACTGTGCATATCTGCACACATTCCAAATGCAAAGCTTGATTAATAATCCCCTTCAATTGAGATAATTTTAAAAGTTTTTATATTATATTATACATGTTTGCATTAAATAATAATTGCTTTCCTCGTGTGGAGTTGGTACATGTACAAAACATACCTTAATTCTTTTTCCTTCTCCTTCCTCCTCCCTCCATGTCTTGATTCCCTACCCATTTGAACAAAATCTGTTTCTATCTTTCTCTTATGTTTTATTTTGCTCTTTATTTATAAGTTGGATTTCTCATTTAAGAAAAACCACATGGTATTTAAATTGTATATCTGATTTATTTCACTTAACATATGGTCTCCAAGTTTTTTAAAACATATCAGTCAAGCCAGGTATGGTGCCCCACATGTACAATTCCAGCACTTGGGAGGCAGAGGCAGGAGAATCACCATGAGTTTGAGGCAAGCCCGGGCTACGTAGTCTGTTTAAGGCCGGCCTGAAGTGCGTAGTCAGACTCTGTCTCAAAGGAAAAAAAAAAAACTCAAACATTTTTAAAAAGCAAAAGAAAACCAAACGCAGTGGAACCTGAAAGCTTATGCTTCTGGATTCCAGAGTGGAAGTAGAAACATGTAGCCCAGGGTTCACCCTAAAAGAAAGGGATTGAGCAACCAATGCCTGGTAACGAAAGGTTTTTATATGCCCCTCGTGTAAAGGTTCTACGGGGAAACTGTCCCAGTGAATGGAGGTTGAAATAAGTTTAAGCTACTGTCTGAACCCACAGATGGTTTTGAGCTGGATGGCCAGCTGATTAGAGATACAAGGACATGGTAGCACAAGACTATAATCCCATTACTCTGAGAAGTAGAGCCAAAATGATTGTAAGTTTGAGCCCAACCTGGGAAACTGAGGCTCTGTCTCAACATAAAAAGTAAAAAAGGCTCAAGAGGTATCCTAGTGGGGGAGGTCCTGGATTCAGTCCCTAGTACTGGGGGATAAAAGAGATACAGTTTCATGGAACAAGAGCTGGTACTCCTGTTTTTAGACCTGTGTTGTGATTTATACCTAGATGTCCTCCCAGAGTCCTGTGTAGTCATAAATGAGGCTCTTCGTAGGTGACTCGGTCTAGAGTAAGTATGCAACGCTAGGATCAACAAGTGTGACTATTACTTTGGGAACATGATTCCTGATTTGCCTGTGGGCGTGGATAATGGGAAGGCTCTCCTTAGGTGCCAGTGCTACCAGCCCTAACATAAGGGACAGAGAGAGGGCTATTAGTCGCTTACCACTTTGCTGCTTGCTACCTTCTGCTGACATTAACTGCTTCTCCTAACCCACGGCCCTCTGCCATGCCACCTTGACTTTAAGTCAGCAGACTATGTACTGAAACTTCTACAGACTGAGCTAAATAAACCTCTTTTCCTTTAACTTTGAGTGCCAGGAATTTTGTCTCAGCAACAAACCTTTTTCCAACTAGGGATCTCGCCTTGGGGACCCAGATGAAGCCAATCATACTATCTACATTCACAAGGTTGAGGGCAAAGACCCAACGTGACAACTCTCCTGTACAGAATGAGCTTGCAAGTGCCATGTCAGTGCTGAGGAAAACAGGGGTATGAAAGATCCTTTCTCATCCAAAAGAATTCAGCTTCAAGAAAATGGATATAATAAAGGATTTTGTTTGTTTGTTTGTTTGTTTTTTGAGACAGGGTCTCGCTTTGTAGTTCAAGCTGGTTCTGAGCTCACTATGTAGCCTAGGCAAGCTTCGAACTCAGCAATCCACCTGTCTCTGCCTCCCGAGTGCTAGGATGACAGGCGTGAGCCACCACGCCCAACAATAAAGGATTTCTTTTAAAGATTTCAAAGTAAACATATTTTAAAAAGATGAGTGAAGTAGCCACAACCATAAAAATAAGTTGCAGAGAATTGTTGAAAGGGCCTAGTAGAAATTCAGAAAGTGAACTATGTAGCTGTGAAAGAGGAAAATCCACAAGGCAGAGTAAGCACCGTAGTGACTGACACAGTTGAGAAGAAAATTAATGACCAGGATGAGAATATTGGAGAAGTTACTTGGCCTGTTGAACAGAAAATGGGGAAACTGGAAAAGAATTTAGGAATCATAGATAACAGATTGGGATGAGCAAATGGGTTGCATTCTTTATTTCAAGACGTGGGGTGGTAGAAAAGGGGTGTTGAAGGGATGTTAGTTGACATCCTGAAAAATTAAAGACTTCAACCAACAGATGGGGCAAAACCCCTTAAACTTCGCTCCAGATGAATAAAAATAAATTAACCCCTGGACACATCAGAATGGAGCTAATGAATACCAGTTTTCGCTAATATTAGGGTGTGTTGGCAAGATTGCATGCTTTGTTTTAATAGTTTGGGTGCTACCGTATTAGTGGCTTTGTCTCTTCTGGCAATATTAAAATGCACGTGACTAAAAAGTGGAAAAACTGCCTTGTCATATTCCCAATATTATGCATTATGTGACTTAAGAATCTTTTTATATGAAATGCTAAAGACTTTAGTTGATAGTTCCACTTCTTTCATTTTTGGCCACTAAATATCATTTAACAGCTATTCTTCACACATTAAGGACAATTATAGGTTACATTTTTAAAGACTCGTCAAAATGGCATTATAAGGAAAGTAATGAGGGGAAAGAATAAATATGATCTGAAAAAAAAAGAAAGCACATGTATATAGGGGATAGAGGGTTATGGGGTGGGTGGGGATGTGGGTAAAAATGAGAATTAACTCATGTCATATACTGGTACAAATTCCCCAATGTTGAGAGTGATTGTGAGCTGTATGTAAAACGTACCAATAAAGAATTCAGTTAAAAAATAGCATTATATGCCGGGTGTGCTGGCTCATGCCTGTCATCCCAGCACTCGGGAGGCAGAGACAGGAGGATTGCTGAGTTCGTGGCGGCTTGCCTGGGCACCATAGTGAGCTCAGGGCCAGCCTGAACTGCAAAGCGAGACCGTCTCAAAAAAAAAAATAGCATTATAAAATACTAATGTGCTTACACTCAAACACGAATGATAATTTCATGTTGTCAGCGTCATATTACGCGCGTATCCTTTGAGCCCCAGCTTGTCCTCCAGTCAGCAGCAGTTCCGCAGACCCCTGCCCCACCCGGGCCCAGCCTGCTCCAGCTCCCGCCCCTCCGGGCCCGGTTCCAAAGCTCCGCGGCTGCTGCTGCATCCGCATCTAACGAGCCCCTAGAGGGGAGGCCCGCAGGGCTGCGCGCTGTCCCGGGCGACCCTGGGGGCCCTGGCTTCTCCCCTGCCGCCTGGAGAGCCGGGTGACATGTCGCAGCAGACCCCGGCCAGCCTCCGTGCGGGCAGCAAACACAGGAAGCGGAGAGGCGAAGGGGCATCCGCAGCCACCCCATCAGCTTGGCCCCCAGCTCATCTTCTCCTGCGCCCCCTCCCAGGGCTGTTCTGAAACCATCCGAACAGTCTCGGTGAGGACACAGCTCCCGGGCTGTCCTTGGTGTGGAATTTGACCACCGAGGTCATGAACTCCCTTGCATTTGATCTCTGCCCTCCTCTCAGTCCACTCCCCCCTCCCCTTCCTGTTAATTCCCCGGGATTACACCTCCCAATAAAATGTTCACAGATAATCCTTTGCCTCAGGCTCTGTTTTCTAGGGAACCTGGGCTAAGACTATATTAATACCTGACAGATGACTGGAGCCACAGGCTCTGTTCTGTACCCGCTCCATTTCTCTCTTAGCTCTTTAAATTCTCTATCCTGGAAAACCCAAATTTGCGGTCACAGGTTGTCAGCAGGGACCGCAAGGTCTGGGAGACTCTGCCAACCGGTTCTAGGTGGAATACGGCGTCGAAGTCATGAAGAGATGTTTTATACGTGACCACTGCCGCTGTTCTGCCAGAGGCTAAGTCCGTGAGCACATTAGCATATCACGTGCAAAAGCCAGAAGGTTGAATATTTCAACTTAAGAGATGGCAGCAAGTATGTTGCTCTTTTTGCACAACTGCGTTTGATTTTGGAAAGTATTTCTGCACGTCCTTATTTTTCTCATTCTTTGATGAATGCCGAAAGTCAAGTTACGACAAACATCAGATTCCATCAGGTTGGTGATTATGTTATTTGCATCATACTTTGTCTTAAGACATCCTAACACATTATCCCTGACATTTAAAAAATGTTTGTAAGATACTGAAATAAAAAGTTTATCCGATTCAAAAGACTTAAACTAGCACTGAGAAATACCACACGATTAATCTTAAAACCACGGAGGTGCTCTTTGAAAGAATTGAGAGGGTCGTTATTTTAGTTCTTTTTGTCAAACTTTAGTTTTTTAACATACTATATGAAAATATTTAAACATATGCAAAATTTGAAATGTAAACACTCATATACCACCTAGATCCTCCATTTAACAGTGGTATTAATTGTTCATATTTTAGAGCTTCACAGAATGAAATCATACAGTGTAAGAAATGATCTCCCTAGAAAATATCCTCGCACATTAGAAAAAAAATATGTACGCTCTACTATTGTTGGGTGGAGTATCTATCCAACTGATTTTTGTTTATTTCGTTTTGTTTTTGGTGGTACGGGGGATCAAACTTGGGCCACTGTGCTTCCAAGGTAGGTTCGGTGCCACTTGAACTAAATCCCCAGCCCTCCAACTGATTTTTAACAATGGTAACATGATAATTCAAGAGAGAAGCAGTATTCTTAGCAAATGGTGGTAGAACAATCATACATCTTTGTGGAGAAGGAACCTCTACATCTCCAACATACATACAAAAATTAATTCAAGGTGTAGCATCATAAGCTTAATATGAAATCAGAAACCTTCAAACTAAGAAAACAGCAATAAATAATTCCTTGTGTGCTTTTTTTATTAGAAGCTCTTGTTTTGCTCAGCATGGTGCTCTACCAGTCTCCTCTGCAGGCCGTATCAACAGTCCATGCTTCCACGCCGCCACGGTATTCTTTAGCATCCACGCGTACCACAGATTTCTCAGCCACTCCCCTGTTTGTGGGTGCCTAAGCCATTTCCAGTTTGGGGTTTTATGAATAAAGTTGTCATCGCCGTTCTTGCACAAGTCTTTTTGTGGATAAACATTATCACTTTTCTAGGGTAAATATCCACGACTTAAATCTCTAGATTATAAGCTTGGTGTATATTTACTTCGATTAAAAGATTGCTTAAGTTTTCACCAAAACAGTTGATGCATTTCATAGGCCATTAAGAATATGTGATGGTTTCCGTTATTTCATGTGCACACATGATGTTGGCGATTTCTTTTCTTCTTTAATTTTAGACATTTTCATGAGTTTGTGGTGTTATGTCATCATAGCTTTCAGTTCCACTTACTTGATGACGTGGAAGACATTTTCATGGGCCCTTTAATATTTTCCTATGTAAAATATGTGAACAAAGATTATAATCAGTCACTTTATATTGGGTGATTTCACTTTTTATTATCGGATTGTAGAAGTTCATTAAATACCCTGAAAGGTACTTTTCTGCCAGATGCTTTATGAATCTTCCTTCTAGTCCATGACTCATCTGTTCATTTTCTTAAGTGTCGATTAATGGACAGAAATTTTTGATTTGATGAATTTTAATACCTGAATATCATTTATTTCTTTTTTAAATTGAATTCTTTATTGGTACGTATTATATACACATCACAATCACGCTCAACACTGGAAATTTGTACCAGTATATGACATGAGTTAATTCTCATTTTTACCCATTCCCCTATCATTTTTACGTTTATAGTTATTGTACATTGTGTCTTGTCTAAGAAAATTTTCTCTACTTCCAATTTATAATAATATAGATAGATTTGGTATCATAAGTTTGAAGGTTTGTGCTTTTACATTAAACTTATTCACCTTGAATTAACTTTTGTGTATATGTTAGGGAGAAAGAGAGGTTCCTTTCTTTTCCATGTGGATACACTTGTTCCATCACTAGTGTTGGACCTACACACTTCTCTCTAATGTACAGGAACATTTTTCCAGGTAGACTATATCTTATGCCACAAAATTAGTCTCAATAGATTTAAACTATTGAGGTCACACAAAATATTTTCTCCAACCAAAAAAGAATGAAAAGAGGAATTAGTCCTTTTAAAAAATATGCATAGTGATACATACCTATGATCCCAGGATTCCAAGAAGCTGGGGCAGAAGAATTGCAGGTGAAGCCCAACCTGGACAACTTAGCAACGTGGCTAGAACCAGTCTCAAACTTTTAAAAAGCTGGGGACAGAGTTCAGTGTAAAGGGCCTGGGTTCAGTTCCCAGAACCACAAAAACAAATGTAAAAAAGGAAGGAAGGGAAAGAGAGAAGGAGAGAAGGAAAGAAAACTTTCAGAATCAACGTATATATGGAAATTAAACGGCATACTTTAAAATAACCAAATGGTCAGAGAAGAAAATAAAAATGAGAAAACCCTTTGAGATAGATGAAAACAGAAACACAGCACAAAAACATGTGCAGCTGTGCCCAGAGGGACAGTTATACTTATAAAAATGTATGGTAATAAAAATCTCAAATCAATAACCTAACCCTCCACCTTCA
>PVIC010013026.1:0-38723 GCA_004025085.1 Thryonomys swinderianus
AAAAAAAAAAAAAAAAAAAAAAAAAAAAAAAAAAAAAAAAAAAAAAAAAAAAAAAAAAAAAAAAAAAAAAAAAATTGAAGGGCTGAACCAGGAATGGTAGCACAAATTTATTATCACAGTTATTCAGGCCTGGGCAACTTTGTGACTCAAAATAAAACATGTTAGAAAAATAAAACAGAATTCTGGGGATGTAGTTCAATGATAAAAACTACCCCAGATCCAATCTCTCTCTCTCTCTCTCTCTCTCTCTCTCTCTCTCTCTCTCCCTCTCTCCCTGTCTCTCTGTTCTTCCCATACACACATACACACACGTGCACAATCAGTAATTTATAGAAAACATCAATAAACCCAACTACATCAAAATTAAAATGTTCTTCACTGTAAAACAGACTATGACACATAATATAGAAAATGGCAGCATCAAAAAGATATGTGTAATTATAAAACCAAAATAGATTAAAATCTAAAATTAAACAAGCCAACAATGCAACTTAAAGTTGGCTAATGATGGAAACAAGCACTTAAAAAACACCAATAAACATCTGAAAAGATTATTGACTTGACTAGTAAAAAAGAAAATACCAATCAAAACAACAGTGAAACACCGTTTCACTCCAAACAATTTGACATACACTGAAGACTGTCAATAGCAACTATTAACAAAGACATGAGAAAACTGAACTCTCAATCCCTGCTGGTGGGAGTGTAAATTAGTATAATCACTTCAGAGTGCAATTTGACTATACACTGATTTTAAATGCACATACCAATGACTTAAAATTACACTTCAAAGAAATGTCTCCCCTGAGCACCAAGGGACAGAGAATATTCATTCTAGAATTTTGGAAAAAACTTTTATGTCTTTCATCAGAAAATGGACAAATAAATTATGGCATATTCACCCAACTTGCTACTTAACAAATATCAAAAGGAATTAATTAGGTCTATGTGTAAAAACTTGGCTGGATCTCAAAAAATGGAATTTTACATACAAAAGAGGAAAGAAACATGTTACTTTAATAAGTTAAATAAATATGTAAATTGATACAAATGACAAATGTATTACTTGGCGCTACAGTCCATAGGCACATTGACTAGGCACTGCAATAACACATATCTATAATATATATCTACATAATATTAGTAGTTTCCTGTATGGACGGGGAGAGAACACTCAGACTATGAGAAAAAAGGGCTTCATGGTTGTTTATAATGTTCTAGATTTTATAAATGAATAAACTGAATGGTAAAACGAGTCTTTTAAAAGAATCTTTCAAATTATGGTTGCGGAAAGCTTCTCAGACAAAAATCTCTCTTCCACTAGCATGCAAACAGCCAGAGGGAGGGAATATAATTTTTGGTGTTTGTCTAGTGTTTGCTTCTTTACTTTCTCTGCTAAAATTATAGAAAGCATTAATCACTGTTGATTGTCTTCACTCAGACAATTTCAAGACAATGAAAAACCAGAGTAAAATCAAACAGCATCCAAATTTCCACAAAGGTGGGAATATGTCAGATTTGTACATATTAAACATTACATGCATGTATAATTGGACATTTGCATGTACTAGCCACACACACACACATTGTTCATGACCACAACACAAAGTTAACACAAACGTAGCTAAAAGTCTTCCAAGAGTAGAGGAAATCACCTTGTCCCTTCAATCCTAGATCTATTTGTCTACTCCAACTTCTTAAACTAGAACTATCCACAGCAATAGAGTTCAACTCACACCATGTATTTCTCTTCCACAATCTTTTTAGGTGCTTTTTAGCTTCATTTAGTCCTACCCGCAACAAACTTCTTAAAACACACCAGGATCTGATATCTATATATATATAGGTATAGATATCAGAAATTATAAAAATTCATAATATATCAGATATATGGTAAGTTTCTCATGTACTCCTCAAAACATCCCTATATGATCAGAATTTTAAACACCACTATTGATAAGAAAATTGTGACTGAGTAATTGAAATGTCTTATCTCAGGTTACAGTTGGTAACTAGCCTATTTGGCCTCCACTTGAGGTTGTCTCTGCCACAGGAGTTATCAGAATGCAAATGCCGAATTAGCTTCCTCAGCCCCCACTTGATTCAGAACTTCGTCCCAGAGCAGTGGAGAGAATAAAAGATCAACAAGAGGAGTGTGCCACAGAAAAGCTCAGGATCCAGCAGTGGGCTCATCTCACTGGAAACACAAGAACCCGGTCTGGACGGGGAGGTTATACTTAATCTACCCACAGTCCCACTGGGGGAACGAGTCTGCTGTCTTTTGTCTCTGCATATACATTTTACGCTCAGGCCTTTTCAGTTCCAAGATTTCCACAGCCCTTTCATGTTTGGGCGCAAAAACTGATCACAGTTCTGCTGCGAGGGGAAGACCTGTGCCAACTTTCTCCAGCCAGAGTCCTCCTGTGTGGTGTAAGGGGATCCCCCTCCTCCGGGCAGCCTGGAGGTCTCAGTACAACTAACGATGCTTGCAAGTTGCGAGAAGTAACACCTAAAGCCTCTCCACTGACGGCCCAGCCCTGATGGATTTTTCAGATGCACTGAAAGACTTTCTTCCATGCATCTGCATCCAGCATCTACTGAGCTCATCTGTAGCAGGAAGCAGGATCAGTGAAACTATCCAGAGGGAGAGTAGATAGGTAATCTATTCCTCCCAACATAGCTGGGGGAAAAAAATGTTCAATTCCTGTGTGTGTGTCCTGTCTACTAAACTCTGAGCTTGGAAATGGCCTTTTTTTTTTTTTTTTTTTTGCCATTGACCACCACACTTAGAAAAGAAAAATACCTCCATTCCTGCGACCTACAGAAGTGATTTATTATAGAGCACCCTGGTGGGAGATTAACCACATGTCCTTTGGAAGGAGGGAAAAAAAAAAACACAGCAGGGAATTTTCTTCAGTGCACCAGTTTCTTAAAGAGCAGTCAGTCAGCAGTTTGTGATGGTCGGAACTGTTGAGGAAGGGGTGAAGGGATGGTGGGAGAAAGTGGGTCCTTCTGTGGGTATGCATACAGCAGGAATGACTGCGGAAGCCACAAAGGATGCCAGCTCACAGCTGCACAATCAGCAGGAGGCAGAGCTAGGGACCAAATGCGTTCAGAGATGCCTACACTGCGAGTGTGCTCAGAAATTCCTGGATCCACAGACCTCCATCCTACTGAGTAGCTGTAACCCAGAAAACTTTAGAAAATATGGATTTCTCGATTGCACACCGCACTTGCAGGACTAGTTCCTCCAATTCTGAGACCACAAACGTGCTTGGGAACCTCTCTTGAGTCTGCTACCTCCTAAGAGAACTGAGGAGAGTAAGACCAAGGAAGAGCGGTTTGGTTATTTTTAGCAAGGTTTATCAGAAGCCTCAGGGCTCAGAAGACCTTGGGAAATCTTCTCTGTCATTATCACCCTGTCACACTTCCTCACTGCTTCAGAGCCAGGAAATAGGTCCACCAACCACAGTAAACTCGTCAGACCCCTTTAGAAAAGATTATCTTTCACCATCTATCTCACCACCAATCTCATTCATTTCATCCATTAACATTGATTACATAGATCCTCTTCTTCCTCATTGCTATTTTCCTAACTAAACCACTACCAGTTCTCTGGTGAACTTTTGAAATAACCTCCTACCAGTTCTCTGCTTTTATGTGGCCACTCTCTTAACTCAGAAGCCAGAAAGAACTTTACGAAGTACGCGTCTGATTTTATCACCTCCTCGCTTCAAACCTCTGTCTTCCAAAGAACGGAAGCTTGACCAGCCTTTCACACCAGACCTCATCTCATTTCTCCCCATGTTTCACCTTATATCTCCTGCAGCACAAAATATCTATTCCCTTATGTTCACTCTTCAACTCCAGCCTTTCCATACAGAGAAATAAAAGTGAGCATCATTTTCTTTCCACAGGTTAGCTTGTGCTACTTCAATGAACCCTTTTAAGAGGAAAAAACAGAATTGTTTTGAATGAAGCCCCACTCACGAGCTATCTGCAAACTGAGCTGGCCCTTAGGACATCCCAGGAAATCCTTAGGTTCTGCAGAATTAATAAAAAGAGATGACTTCCTACTTCTATAAATTTTAGAAAATTGCCACTAAAAGAAAACTTAAGGTAACATTTGGAGTTCATTCTTCATTTTCCAGATCAGGACTGATGATGAAAGAAAGGAAAATATTTTGCTCACAGCAATAGAGAACCGATTGGTGAATGCACATAGGCTAAACTTGGATTGTCTACCACCGTTAGACTTTTCTCCTCCCTCTCCCCTTCTTCCCCGCTCTCACATGTGAGCTCAGAAATACATCTGAAAGGAAAAAAAAAAAAAAAGATATTCAGCGGGTGATGTTAGTTTCCAAAGATAAAGGAAACTACAGACCTTCCTAAGGGCTTTTCAGAGGCCAGGTCACCAGATACTGAGTAGCAAGCATTCCGTGCTCAGAGCATCCAGACCTTCACATCCATCACTCCCTTCCGCGCCACTTTCCAGACCTGTGCTGGACTCAACTTCCTCACAGGCTATATATTATATCGTTTCCGTCTGTGAGCTCAGGGTTCATTTTTCTCCCATTTATGGCCCTGCCTTACCTTTTGACTAAGCAATAATCATACTTCTCCTTTGATTCAGCTCAGGCTCTAAATGTTTAACATCCTCATTCTCTTTGGGTGGCCCACCAAGACCTTTACCCTCTGAGCAGGACCTTGGCAAGACTGAGGGAGACTCTTTCCTCAAAGATCAAATTTCTGTATGGTGCAAAAGTGTGGTGTAGACTCTCCTGGCCTCACTTCCCGGGAATACTCATTTGATAAATTAATTTCGCTCTCACACCTGGAAATGTTGGCACCTCCACCGTCACTACCAAGTGATACACATGCCCATTCGTATATTTGGGCACCTTCTTTTTTACTAGCAGAATCAACTTGCATACTAATAATGAATAACACTTGGCACCTACAAAAGATCTTTCAGCTTTGAAAATGCCTCCCAAGCACATATTAACTGGCCCAACTTGCTGGCTCTGAATATTTCAGTCTACCTCCCAAGCCTCTGTGTTTTTTATCTGTGCTACATCTAGACCCATGTGGAAAGTTAAACATCAGATCTGACCTGGGAAGCTCAGAGAACTCTAGTTATTAATCTTGCCATCAAAGCCTCATACATTATTTAAATTACATGTTCCCCCTGCAGAGTTTCAGTGGGATTTTGCTTCTAAGCCCCAGAGAAAACCTTTTTGTTGTTCCAAGAGGCAAACTATTCAGAAAGATTGTGATTTAACCTTTGCCCTTCCACTAGGAAAAAGGTGTAACTTCTGAGCTGAAGGTCTTACCCAGTTAAAACAGAGGTGATAAATACCATGCAAATATTGTGAGAAGATAACTCTCACAGATCGTGAAATGTTTTATATGGTATTAATTTATTAAACTGTTAGCCAAAAGACTAGGAAGCTGAGGCATAAAGAGACTGAGCACCTGTCAGACTATGGCAACTTGGTAGGCAGTTAGGATGTGCATCCAGAGCGTGACCTCTGAGTGGATATGCTGCCCGGACTTTTAGCATCACTCTCCACGGACAGCACCCATCAGTCATGCCATGGGAATAACAAGGATGGCCACAACAACATATCTTCTTCAGTTTTATGCCTGAGCCTTCTACGATCTTCAATATGGAGAGCAAAGACCTACATACCTTTTTTTTTTTGTAGTAATAACAATGATGATTTCAACAACCAACTTTTTTCATTTTGCACATACTTGCTCAGTTTGCAGTACTTTTCAGTTGTTTGTGGAAAGAGAAAACTTCTGGCAACGAGCCCAGTTTCGCCCTCCACTACTCCTGTCATCCATGTGGTAATTGTTTTCTCACTTTATAAACATGGCAACAAAGCATATTAATGCAAGGGAGTTATGGGAAGGAAAGGATGCCATTTAATGTTTTTTGTTAACTGAAAAGTTTGCTACAGTCTTGGCTATTATTTGTGACAACTTCCACAAGAGTAATTCATGAAGCAAAATTACCATTTGTCAAAAGTAGACATGGGAATTTCATAAAATACCAATGCCACAGGAAAGAGAACTTACCCAAACTGCCTGAAAACTGAAAGATATGTCACATTTTCCTGTTTAGTAGAAATATTCATCTTTAGGTTGTTCCATTAGCCTGTTTGGCCCTAGTTTTTCTTGCCAGTTCCTACAAGTGGCTACAAAAACATCCTGATGAATAAAACATACACCCTGCAGGGCCACGCCACCATGTGAAGAATGCAAAGAACTGGTGCTTCGAAAATACCAAGATCAACTATTACATCAGCAAGTTTCAGTGGGAAGCCTTCTGGATTGGATGTTAATGACCAGATAGGTTAAATAGAAGTTGGAGAAGATGATCCAGGTCCTGGATTGACAAGGTCTTTCCGAGTAGAAGGAACAAAGTTGAAGACAGTACATGGAAATGGCGTATCCTTATGTCATGCCACACATGCTAATCATTGAGCGCTATCATCCCTTATAGGGACATTGCTGGGTGATGAACAGACTTGAATCAATGAGAGCCTTGGACACACAAACTCAGGAGCTTGGAGTGGCATCTCCTTCTGAATTCAGAATATGAAGAAATGTTAGGTTGACCAGATCGTGTCCCTCTAAATCCTAGTAGTTACTAGCCCAGGTTGGCCCACCTGGTTCTCCCACCCATATGTTGCCTTCACTGAGCAGCTTTGCTTCAAACCTGAGTTGGTTCTCCTCTTTGCCCCAAAGACTCCCAAAGTGCTTATGGTCCCAGAATATTGAAGCTGCTTCCCAGGGCACTGGAAAAATAAGCTGCTGAAAGGTTTATTTCCCTGATCAGGATATTTTTACAAAGGAAATCCATGAGGCTTGTCACCACACACTCGACTATTTGTAAGCTTCCTGAGCAGATCTGCTAGATAGGTCTCTAGAGATAGTAAGGGGCAGCGGAGAGGTGGGAGTTGCACTTGGCTTTGAGCACGCAGGGTCTCCAGGGAGTCTCGGGATTTGGTTTGGCTAGAAAACATTTCTGGGGGAGGGAATGGTGAAGGGGAAGCAATCAGCGCCCCCTTGCCTGTATGTCTCATGCTTCTTCCCTGACCACTGGAATTCCAGTGTCTTGGCTTCCACAGGAACAAGGCTGCCAAGAGAAATGAGACCAGGATCCCACCTCCCTCAGTACCTCTGCGCCATGAATCAGACTACAGCTAAACGGGTTTTAACTGGTTTTGTATCATGAGTGAGGCGTAGGTCATGACTCAGCTAAACAGATTTCTCTCTTTGCGCTCATGCTGAACAAAGGGTAAGCCAGACCAAGTGGTAGGAGGGTGGCTGAAAATCCAGGAAAGGCAAGGCTGTGTGAATGACAGGGCATCCACAGAATTTCCAACAATGGTGTTTCTCAGCTCCCAGGATCCCAAAGGCCATCTAAATGTAAGGTCATGTAAAAACCATCCAGACTTTTCTGGGAACTCTGGTGGACTTTGCTACATTTTATCTAAATAGTGGCAAACATGACTATTTATTTAAAAAAGAAAAACAAAAAATATGACAGTCTATTCATCATACCAAGTAGGGATTATCATCTTGAAATGGTGCCTATACCTCCAATAATAGCTTATCTCCATATTTTAAGAATATTTACAAGGTACATGTTACCTTTCCCTCCCAATAACCCATGAGAATATGAAAAAAATGCCATCTTTTTTTTATTTTACGTATCAAGCCACTTTTGCAAAGATCTGAATATGGCAGAGTAAGTATAAAATATACCTCTTCTGAGTCCTATACAATTTTGTAAATGTGTATTATACAGTCAGATAGAAAGGTTTAAAGGAAATAGTAAGTAATAGAACCATAACGACTAAGATTTTCTTGAAGCTCAAAGAAGTGAAATAAATTGCCTAATGAAACAAAATTGTAAATAGTAAAGCCAGGTTGTCAAGCTAAGTCATTCTGGCACCAAACATGATGGTTTCCCCTTCTCGCCGTGGTGTTCTCTCTACCCCTTTAAATTTGTTTACATTCAAATCTAGTATTTGGTGACCAGCTAGGCCTAGATTTAGGATTGCAGGGATACAGTACTTTCCTGCCATGGATAGTTTCCAAAGCACCTCTTGCAATTAACTCCTGCCCCCTGTTCCCCTTCAACTGCTCTAGCTCCATTGCCTATGCCTCTCAGGATGTTCTGGCCTGCTCTAGACTTTCCTTTATCCCTCTGCGAGCCCTAAACACACAAGTCTGTTATATACTCAGAGATCTGCAGTAAGAGAAAGACCTTATCATGTGGAACAATTTCATATTAGCAAATGGGCTTTGCTGTTCTAACACATCAAAACAATTGCCCTCTTAAGGGACCTGCCCAGCACAGTGCTTGGACTTCAATCTATTTGATACTTTGGGAATTTCGAACAGACAATAGAAAATACCTTATTTTATTAATTAAAGCTATTGAAAGTCCTTTGTTACATGATGTCCTCCATTCAACTTTCCATTTCTATCAGGCAGACTCCTTCTTAACAAGGAAACCTTTTTCAGAGACCTGCAGGAAGCTTCCCTGTGGAGTCTGATGACTAGGAGAGCAATTGGACCAGAAATCTCTAGTAGTTCATTCTCTCCCATCCCCCACGGGGAAAGGATAACATCACAAAAACTGGAGCAGGCTGTGTAAAACAGTAATGAGAACATACTTACTGTTCCCAAATTAGTTATTCGTTGCTGCTATTATAGGTAGAAAAGCTAGCTAGACGTATGGTAGGCAGATAGATAGAACTGGCCCTTGAAAAGCTTGCAAGAAAGGAAACCCTTTCAAAGGTCAGTACTATCAATGAAAAACTATACTGCAGCAGTGACCTATTGGCCTCATTCTCCTCCTAGGACGGAGGGTCAAGATCCAAATCCACCCCCACCCCAGGAATGCAGCGACTGCAAATTCCCTGGGGTAGAGGCCCACCTACAGAAGTCTCCTGACCAAAAAAACCCTATAGGCTTGCTATATGACTTGATGACTCATTGGACCCCCTTTGATCAGTATTGCTTAAGCAACTATACTTGTTGTAATCCCATTGGTTAACTATGGTTTGCCCATTTCTTTCGAATCTTATTGGAAGCCCCCACTTTGAGCCAGCTTCACCTCATGGCTTTGCTCCAGAAAAGCCTTCTGAAAAGTGAGGTAGGTGGGTTACCCAACTTTCTGGATTCTCCCTTCTGCCTCTCTCAGGCAGAAGCTTTCTTTCTCAATAAAATTTTCCTACTTATACCTCCATCATTCCTAAAATTCATTCTTCAATTTTACAGAACATGAACTCGCATTTCAGGTTGGGAGCTAAACCTTGTTCCCCTGTATATCTTTTACAAGATTTCCTATCTTTATCTCCCTTTTATGAGCATACATTAATATTTTATATTCTGGTTGGATGTGATTTATACACATGCTACAGAGAGGCTGATATTGCTACACTGTAAAAGTTTCCCATTCCTACTCTGAAGGGACCCTACCACGACATCAGTCTAGGTGGTCTCTTGGATGACTCTCCCTTAGCAGAAATTCAGGTATATGGGCCCTATCCAGTTCATTTCTGCCATTTTTCACAGCCTCCCCCTCCAACTGGTATAAACATGAGGGCAGAAATTGGAAGGTTAAGGGAAAGTATACCAGATATTAGGGATATTAGCCACCTCCCTTGGAAATAACCTTGTTACTTCTATTCACATTTCATTAATCAAAGAAAGATCTCATGGTCAACCCAAATACATAAAGGCAAAACATCAAGAAGCACATGGATATCACTCAACATTAGGAGATTCTGGAACAGTGGGCAACTCCCAGGCCAGGAATGTGTTTCTCTCAACAAAAGAGACATCTTGCTCAACTCTCCACTCTTATCAGTACAAATAATCATCAGAAGTTCTGGAATTATAATCTTTTCATAAATCTGAAGTTGTTCCATATAAATCTGTAGGCCAAGTTAAATATAAACATCTGCACTTCCCTCCTAAACAACTACTTTCTCCTAACACTTTTTGAAGTGTAACGATGTGAGCAGTTATTTTTTTCCATTGCTCCAAATAAAAAGGTCAATTTTGTTTTTCTCATTACTCACCCCTTAATTACAGTGAGTTGCACACTCCCACATAAATTATCCTCCAACAAATGTTTGTTTCAGAATTCCATTTTACCAAATAAAAAAAATGATTGTCCAGGATGTCTTTTTGAAAAGAAAATTTCTTTCTCATAATTTTTTCTCTATTTTCGGCATATAAACAAGAATTATGTTACAGCCTTGTGGTCTAAGTCTCCTGAATAAGGTGTGTTTGAGGCAGGGCTAAGAATAAAGAATTTTAGATCATTTCTAGTTGAATTGTATAGTTTTTCTTTTCCTGTGGTAGAAAATTTTCCTCCAGAAAATTCTAGGGAAATCCAATGTGGGCAATAGTTCACAGGAAGTTTGGGCCATTGGTCACAGGAAGTATGGGTCATGGTTGACAGGAAGTTAAAGGTTCCAATTCCATCCCTGGTAGTTAGCTAGCTAAGTAGGCTCTATTGCTTAGCTAGTTAGTTCACAGAGGAGAAATTCTCTTTGCTTAGTTCAGGGGTCCAATGATATTAACAGGTGGAAAGCTCAATAGCAAGAATTTTAAATAAGGAATTACAAGAAACAGATTTTAATTAAAATGAGTTTTTCTCAAATAGATTTTTAATTTTTCAAAATGATCTTAATACTCCTCCCATAAATGATGTTGCCATTTATCTTTAAGAAGAGGGCATTGGCCTCTAATGATGCTAAAATTAGAGTCACAAGGTTTTGCCAAGAACCCAGGATTGCTAGAAGCTAGCTCGAAGACCTTGAGAAAGACAGCCCACCTTCTGAATCAATTTCATCAGAAAATGAGATGAACTTTAGGGTCTCCTCCACTATAAGGGACAGTGTTGATTTATCTGTATGTTCCAGCACGTCAAACCTGGTTGGATACTCAATATTTCCTGCTATTGATTGAATCTGATTTGACCCTTCTGAAACTCATGCTGAAATTTGGCACCATGGCAGTGTTGAGAAGTGGGGCCTTAAGAGGCGATTAGATTGTTAAGTGATATTAACACATTTCTAGCATGTATGCATTAGTTCTTGTAGGAATAAGTTCATTCACCAGAGAATAAAACAGTATGTCCCTCCTGTTCCATGTCTCCCTCACATCAACATTTACCTTTCCACCTTTATGTTATGATAGAACACAAGGCATGTTATGATAGAACACAAGGACCATGCAAGAAGTGGCATTCTGATCATGAACTTCCAGTTTCCACCATGAAAACTAATTTCATTTATAAATTTCACAAATTTGGGTATTCTGTAATAGTAACAGAAAGTAGACTAAGACAGTGCCAATCACCAATGTGGAATGATTAATGATAACTATGAATTTCTCATCTTAAGTCTTATAATACAGTAAAATATTTTGTTAATTATTCTATCATAAAACATTATTCAGACTCCACATACCCTTCTATGGCTTATTATCACCAATATGGTCAAATGTGAATAACTATAATTATTCTGTATAAACAATTGTATAATTATTTCTGGAGGTGAGACACTACCACAGGGAGAAAAATATATATATATAATTCAACTATAAACGATCTAAAATTTGTATAATTAAGCTGTAAAAAAACATTTAATGCGATTTTCATAGAAGAAAGAGTGTCCAATTTTATTATCCTTTGGGTAGAAGAGCTCATCTCACATGGATTTTGTCAGAGAATCTGAAATTAGATCCCTTTGTGTGCATACTCACAAAGCCATCATTCTATCCTGGATATAGTGTGCCTTAAATTAGGTAGAGATTGTTAGCTACTTGTAATTTAGTTATAAAAGTTTAGGAGGGATTCATAATTTTATGAAAATCAAAATGTGACAAGAGGATGGAGATGGACCTTATACTCTTGTAAATCCTGTCACATCCGAACCAAGTGCAAACCTGAAGCCTTGTTCCTTGGCTGTAAAGAAGAAACAGAAAAAAGAAAGGAATTGAGAGAAAAAAAAGAAAAAAGATAAGCAAAGCAAAGCACATTTTCTGGCCTGTTGTGCTCCTGCTTGAAAAATGTAGGTGCAAATCATTAGGAAGCTAATTCTGATACTGATGGTCCCCCTACTTGTATTGTGGATATGAAAGTGAGATTTCCAGGAGCAAACTTTGATAGGAGATCTTTCTTTATAAGCAAATGAAAATTATTAAGAGAATCAGTGTCTATAACAGAATATCATACACTAGATGCCCTATACAACATTTATTTTTCCCAATTCTGGAGATTGAAATATGCACATGTCTGGTGAGTGTGCAAACTTCTTTCTAGATTGCAAATGACCGTCTTCCTACTATATCCTCATATGGATGACAGGGATGGGTCTCTTGTCGTTTTGGTTTTTTTATAGACCATTAATCCTACTATGAAGGCCCAAAGCTTATAACATTCTAATCATAGTTACCTTCCAAACGCTCCACTTCTGAATACTTTACACTGGGATTCATCTTAGTGCATCAACTTTAGGATGATCCATACATTCAGTCAATAGAGTAATAGTCATACTTTAAGTTGAATGAAACAGTATCATTACATATCCCATTTGAGAGTTCATTTGGTTTAGTAAAACTGAACAAAATCTCACGTCTATTCAGTATGTCATCAGGCACTCTACCTGAAACTGTCCTCTACTATCACCAGTGAGATATATTTTATTTTAATAATCAGTGAATTACTTTTCCAACTTCTGTAGAAGTGAATGCTCAAATTCACATTTGGGGGTTCATTGTACCTTTGTTTAGGGGAGCAGAAAGTCTAACATTTTAATGAACCTTTGTTGCTCAGAGAAAAATGAAATTTCAAGCTTCCAATTTCTTTCAGGACAATGAAAAGATAAACTGTTCTACACATAACAGCAAAAAATTGGTTACCATTGTTGGTGCAAGTACAGCTCTAATGAGTGTTTCTCCTTTCATGAAAACATACGTGTATTTTTTCTTTCTTAGGAAATTTCAGGTAAGTTCTGGACTAAATGTAGAAAGGTAATGACAGTCATGATATAGCTTCATATCATGATTGTTTGGGTCAGACAATAAATCTCTTTGTACACTTTTTTCTCAGTTAATTCTTATAGGAGCCTGCGAAAGGAAAGCATGATCATAAACAAATAGGTCACACACCTAGTAAGTGCAAACCTTGATTTGACATTAGGCATCTTTAGGGTCACTTTCACTGAGGAGAGGTGAGCTGACTTTTGCATCATGGAGAAACACTGAGGTGAGCAAATCAAGGCGTGGGTAATGTAAATAAATTGCAGATTGGGAACTCAGTTAATGGGACTTAGATCCAGTATTCATATTTTCAGATAGGCTCATATTTTACTAAATCCATTATAAATCTAATGACACCAATTCATTACATAACATTTTAATAACATTTTCATTCTAATGTTAAATGCTAAGCCTGTGTTAAATTCTTCTTCACATGACTTATTTAATTTATTCCTTAGAACAGTGTAGAGTTTCACTCCAAAAAGAAATCACAGTAAACACTCACAGTAAACTGTGTGGGAATAAACACTCACAGTAAACTGTGTGGGAATTAGCTACAACAGGGGAAAATGTGGTGACTGTGAGCACAAATAGAAAGATAAAGTGCCAGATGGTTAGAAGTCAGAAGCTGGCAACTCTGTCATGTCAGATCCTGGCAACATGAACCATGATGGTTTTGTCACAGAAGGTAGGACTCAGCCAACAAATATAATTAAACATTTAAACAAAATGTTTCACAGGACAGCCATGTAAATCTGGTCCACTTTTGCAGAAAGGTGGAAACTTCTAGGGATAACCACCATGGGAAAGTCTTCAGCACTACCAGAGGAACCTGTCCACAGCGTTTCACTTAGTCACCTTGTAATATCAAGACGTACTTTCAGTATCTTGAAAGAAAAAGTACAAAAAAGTAACCTAAGAAAACCTAGCTTATATAAGGAAAATGAAATAGGAGGAGGAACATTACAGAAACTCTGTTTCTCATCTCTATTACAGTATTATCTCTACTTTATTTCATCCCTTGGTAAGTTTGGCTTTGTGGATATTTGAGATCTAAATGTCCAGAATTACATCAACTTTAAGTATTCTTTTTTTTTTTTTTGAGACAGGGTCTCACTTTGTAGTTCATGCTGGCCCTGAGCTCACTATGTAGCCCAGGCAAGCCTCGAACTCAGCAGTCCTCCTGCCTCTGCCTCCCGAGTGCTGGGATTACAGGCATGAGCCACCACGCCCGGCACTGTGGTATGTGGTGTTGATTGCTGGTGGGAGTGAGTCACCATGCCCAGCATTGTATGTGGTTACCGGGATTGAACTCAGGACCTTACACTTGCGAGGCAGGCGACGGAACCACTGAGCTAAATCTCCGGCCAGACTTTAAGTATTCTTATTAATGTTTGAACTGTCATTTAGAAGATGATATAATAAAAATTTTAAAGATGGAATAGTTTAGATCTGCAGTGTTTCTCAAGAGCTTCACATGTGTGGAAGATGACCAAATCATGGGGATGTTAGACACATCAGTAGATTAGAGTTTATAATAAGAGTAGCAGGTGACTCACTGTTAGGAGGTGGGACCGAGTGGAGGCAGGTTGCTGGGGGTGACCTAGAAGAGTTCATCTTCCTCCCCAGGCGCCTCTCTTCTTCTACTTCCTGATTACCAGGAAATGAGCAGCTTTCCTCTGCTCACCCTCTGCCACCGTCCTGTTTCTGACTCAGATCCTGCCAACTGTGCGCAGAAATGTCTAACATTGTGAGCCAAAACAAACTTGTCCTCCTTTAAGTTGTAGGTGTCTGGTGTTCTGTCACAGTGACAAGGAAAATGACTAAGAGAGTAAGCAAACAAAAAATAATACATATGTGATTCCTTACTAGGATACACTTTTAAAGACTTGAGAAGCAACATACATACACCTATAGGTATACATGTATATATGTGTATGTATATATATATATATATATATTTATATTCATTCATACATATGTGTTGTACACACACCCCAAAATGCACAGTACTAAAAGAGTCAAAACACCAAGCTTCTTCACTTTAAGGGTATCAGGATATGTTCTGTTACTTGAAAAGTTTCTGGGCAAGAAGAGGAGTAAGTAGTGTAGAGGGAGACTCACAGTGGCAAAGCTTCCACTTCCCAAATGATTAGCCAAGTGAGAATGTTTGGAGACAGAGATTTCAACATAATCCCATTGTATTTGAATGTCAGGACACCAGCCTATCATGGGATAATTTAGGCTCTTGAATTATTTTTATAGAAAAGAACATGAGCAACTCAGAAATATTTTAGGAAGCTCCCAGTGTCATCTTTATTTTCATGAACCCCATGTTTTCCTGGGGACTTAATTCATGTCCTATGAACTACTTTTGACCTGGATAGCTGAGCTGTGTCTCAGGCTACCCTGCTGTGAGTGGCAGCCCCAGAGAGGTAGTGCTGAACAGCGTTTTCTGTTCTCCTGGGACTCCCATAGTCACTACCCACCACCGCCAAACAAGATCCTTTCTAAAATACACAAAAATGTCTCCTAAAACTTGACTCTATACTACTTTCTCAGAATTAAGCTAAGAACATGTGCATTTTTTTTAAAGCACAACTAAATACCCTGATCTCTCCACCCCCTCACCTTACCAGCCACATCTTCTTATAATTCCCACATAAACTCATTCTATCTTGGCCAATCTGAGCCATTTATGCATTCCTGATTCTGTATGTTACACCTTCACATACTTCCTGTCTCTTCCCAGACGTTCCCTCTCCACAGTAATTTATCCCAGTCCACTGTTCAGCTCATTGTCATGAACAGCCCTTCTTCCTGTCTCTGGTAAACACTCTACTCAGGGAAGGATTTTTCAATATCCTGTATGCACCTCCAACTGAGGATCATTTTTATTTTTCTGTACCCTCGTAATTCCTGGCTCTATTCTCCCAGAGACTGATATTATGGAATTTAGAAGAATAGACCCTCAGTTATGAAATTTAAAGCTGTCATCATTGATTTTTTTTTTCTGACTCCCCTACAAAACTTGATGTATAGAAAATTTCTTATTTGTATGTGAACTCATGGAGTCTTGCATAGGACTTCGCTCAGCATTGGGATTCAATGTGCATTTTCCAATTTAATGGAAGAATGAGATAATAAGTGACATATAAACTTAGAGGGACTTCAGAATTATCCAATTCTAACCATGTCCAACATGCTAGTGCCTTTGAAATGAAAAATAACCACATCTATCTCAACTGAAATAGTTCATAAGCAGGTTCACTTCCTCAAAATACTATCTGTTTACATTTGCACCCCCTAACGCTTTTGTGATTTAGCTGAAATTTCTCTCAATCTCATTTTATATTCCAGCCCCACACTTACAGAAAATGTTTTAGCCAATCTGAATTTTACTGTTTGCCATGCATTGTATTATTATTATTTCTTTCCTATCTATGCAAATACTCTCCATTCTGTTTAATGCTACTTAATAAACACTCAGCCTTGCCAATTTATGGCAGGGATTTCAGATGACAGCTTGGACAATGCCTCCTACCAGAATAAAGGCCTCATCTAATCCTACAAACCAAAACTTCTCTCTTTCCATAGAACTTACTTCTTTCCATAATCATATTCATCACACTGTATTACAATAGTTATTTACTAGTCCATTAAATCTGTTCTTTCTTTTGGAGAGATGGAAGAACTTGATGGGCAATTCTGATCAGTCTGCAAAAGACCAGAATACTGATAGGAATGCAGTCGGTGTAGGACAGACTCAGGAAGTTTCAGATAGGGACTCTACTAGGAACAGGACTACAGGCCATGCATGTTTCATACTGGCAGAAAATCTTGTTTTCATTTTGCCCATGTTCTGAGATTTTGTGAAAGGCTGAATCTAACTACTGTGGATGACTTGAACAGGCAGCAAGAATTGCAAGGCAGCCTTGTGCACAGTCTGTCACAGGAGTGGTGCCCATCACATTTAGGCAGATTTATTGTGAGAATCTGGAACAAAATGCAGCACAAAAATATTTGAAAAACTTAATTTTGGGCCCCCAAAACCGTACGTAAAATGGAGGCAAAAGGAAGTGTGTTTGCTGATGAGATTAGTGTCATTAAAAAGACAACAAGTAGAGGGACAGGAGGGAAGATCCCTGAAGGAATCTCAGGTATTATCAGTGAGACCCATTTACCACAGGACCAAAGGTAAGAAAGTCAAGGTTTCATTTGACAAGAGCACCTAGGCCCCTCCTTAGGAAGGGTCACCTAGAAAATGTGTTCCCTGGGGTTCATTTCACTCTGCTCTACCCTATTCAGGCACCCAAAGGCCACTGCAGCCATGGAACCAGGTAAAGGCTACTCCTTCCTCTCACAGCAAACCTTGGTATTTTCCATGTGGTTCTGGTTTACCATCATAGAGAAGGTAAAAGTTTTGTGGTCAGAGAAAGTTCCAAACAGATTCCAAAAAAAAAAACCCCTGGAAAATCAGACCCTGTGCCACTGAGAGGAGGGCTGTAAAGGTGATGAAAGGAAAGATGCAGGGGAGAACGGGAAGCATGGGATGATAGGACTGTGGGATACCTTCTGAAGAAAGCTCCAAGCAGTGAACATGCCAGGTCAGATGAGATTCCATGTGACAAGGCCATAGGGATGGGGCCAGCAAAGCCATCCGTCTCTGCCTCCTGAGGACTGGGATTACAGGCATAAGCCACCATACCCGGCACTGTGGTGTGTGGTACCAGGGATCTAACTCGGGATCTTGCACTTGCCAGGCAGATGCCAGAACCACTAAGCTAAATCCCCAGCCCTAAAATGAACATTTTGCTCCACCACATTTTTCTACCAGAATCTTACTGCCTTGAAGCCAGCCAACCATGTACTGAATCCTCAGTCATAAACCAAATAAATGCTTCCTCCTCTACATTGAGCATGTCAGACATTCAGCCCAAGTGATGAAAAGCTGATATATCTTGTAAATATTTCTATGTATAATAGAAGGAATCAGCTGACAGCTCTCAGGGACATCCAACCCATAGGGTAATAATACCTTTTACTAAATATACATGAGTAAATTGCTGCTATACTTCAGTCACTTGCAGAATTTTTTTGGCAAGAATATGCTGAGGTGACTCACTTCTAGCTACCATGGTAATATGGAATAGGCCTGGAAACCAGAGAAAAAAAAAATTCAGAGCTCTGTTGTTTCATTCCAAAGAGCATCTTTCTGGATCTCCACATATCTACTTGAAAATTCTTCCTTTTAACTTCTCTGAAAAAAATTTTTTAATTCCATTTTTTAAAAAGAAAATCACTGTTGCATGTGAGGGTTTTTACTCACTAGGTAGTTGACATGTCACTTCTCCTTTGAGTATTAGAACAACTGTGTAGGTTAGTTAGGTAACAGGGCCTCCATTTTACGGATGAGACAGTCAAAAATGAAAGGTGTCAAGTATAATTTCTAACAACACAGATGCCAAACAACAGTCAATCCCAGGCCCATCACATTTACATTTCTGTCTTCCCTGGAATGGCTCTTTGACATGAAGGGGAAAATTTCTCTGAATTAGAAAAACCCTCTCCTTTGAACTCTTGGCTGTAGAAAACCTACTGTCATCCAGTCATGAGGAATGACCTTCTATTCCACCACATGAACCTAACAACTGATCTAAATGTATTTCATCACCTAGGTGGAAAGCTGTGAGAACTCCACATAAATCAGTTTCAACATGCTTTTTATGCAACTCAGTGATGGGCAGCTGCTAGAATCAACTGAGCCTGGAAGAGTGCTCTTACATACCAACCTCACGAAGCACTAGAAATGCCCAATCACATAGGCTCAGTCTACTTGGACATGAACCTTTTCAAAACAGAGTGAACTTGCTCTGCTTGTCAAGCAGAGAAATGAGTCCACAAGCTCTTGCCATATCCATAATAGGCTGAACTCCAGTTCTTTAAGAACAATGTTATCACATAAATCATGTAGGATATAATTACACTTGAAGGAATTTCTTTCCCTGAGAATCCAGAGGTCAGCAGAAAGCTTGCTCAAGAAGCTACATGTTTCTGTATCTAGGTTAACTTTCCTAATGTTTATAGATTTCCTTATGGGCCCCAAACCTACAAATACTACTAAATATTGATTTTTTTACCTCCTTTCTACTAGATTTAGGATGAATAACTGATAGGAGCAGATGACATTTTCAGGAAGCACATAAAAGCTTTTAACGAAAAGTCTCTGTGAGGTCTCATTGGAAAAAAGAAGCAACTACCTTTAAATACACAAATTACAGAGCTAGAAAAGATGAGTGTTTAATGACTTTTTAAGGAAATATTCATATTAGTACTGGAGCAAGCTCAATCTTCCACAGCCCTCAGAAAAAGATTTGAGATGAACATTATCTTCCTGTGGGGTAATGTTTATATAGTCTAGGAAGTCATGGAAACAGAAATCTATGCAAATGATGCTCATTCCTTTGTCATTTATCACCTACTAAGCCAAGTATCTACATTAAGCAGAGATGCTACCATGAGAGAAGACATTTGCTACTAAGAACATGTAGGAATTAAACTTGATTCTAGTGTTGGTCATGCATTTCTGCCCATCCAGAATAGCCTCTACCAGTCCATTATACACCATGTCTTGATCAGCTCTTCCTTCCTACACAAATTTCCCCTAAATATTCCTCCAGCACCAGAGCTCCTTCTGGATTTTTTTCAAAATAGTATGTTTTTTTTGGGGGGGAGTTGTCAGGTGGGTAGGGGAATGGGAAAAAAATGAGATTTAAATTGTGTCATATACTGATACAAATTCCTAATATTGAGTGTGATCATGATGTGTATATACAATGTACCAGTAAAGATAAAAATAAAATAAAATAGTAATATATACTGATACAGTCCCTCCACAAATTGTTCTGTCTTCCAACGAAACTATAAGCTTCTTAGAGCTGAGGAATGGTAATAGTACTGAATTATGAGTAGAGGTACAATTTTCCTCAGTGCCATTCCCTGTGATTGTAAATGGATCAGTCCTCTTCTCTGCTACACCATTCATCATAATTTACAAATAGGTTAGTCTTTGAAGTCCCATAAAACTTTAATATTCAACAGGTTTTGTTAAATTGAATTTTCTATTGGTACTTTTTTTTTTCGGTGGTACCGGGGATTGAACTTGGGCCCTTGTGCTTCCAAGGTAGGTGACGTACCACTTGAGCTAAATCCCAGCCCTCTATTGGTACATTTTATATACACATCATGATCACACTCAACATTGGGGAGTGGTACCAGTATATTACATGAGTTAATTCTCTTTTTTTTTGTCTTTACATTATTTGTATTTAATTCTCTATACTGTTTCAGTATCAACTTCAAAAGTTTCTGTTCTTTCCATAAATTCTTTTTCTTAATGGAATTCTTTATTGGTACGTTTTTATACAGCTCACAAACACACTCGACACTGGGGAATTTGTACCAGTATATGACATGAGTTAATACTCATTTTTACCCATGTTCCTACCCACCCCACAACTCTCCACCCCCTATATACATGTGCTTTCAAGCAAAGTAGATCCAGTGATCCCTATGAGACTAAGAAGGACAGTGGAGTTTAAGGAAGAATTAATAAGTTGTTGAAGGGCAGAAACCTGGTTGTCCTGAAGCAGGTAGGAACCCAGATCTGTCTGGCTCTTACACAAATACTTTTCTCCACAATCCTTTAAACTTATCAGAGAAACACTGTCCACACTCATAACACTATCTTTCATGCTACAGTAAGGAAAAGGCTATTTATGCTGATTGGGATGGCAACATTACCCAGCCCTAATTTGAGGAACAAAGGATTGGGAGAGAGATTGGATTTCCCACCAAAGCCTTCCCAGGCAAATCAGCAAGCCAGAATGAAGTTGCTGAAGGAGCCGAGAAACAGCATGCTTGATGAGATGGTGGTTCTTTAGGTTTGAGATCAGGAAAGCCTGAGGCTCCTGCTATAACTGCCAGGCCTGCAGATTAAGCTCCTTTATTTCTTTCTTTAAAAGCAAGAATGCTGAGACCCTAAACTTGTTTTCTTGTAAATGCTATAAGCCTTTCAGGAAACAGCTTTCCTCTGGGAACCCGCTCATTACAGAAAGCCCCTTGAAGAAGTGCCAAAGTGTAGTTAGCAGGGAGGGGGAAGGGGAAGAGAAAATGTTGGGTTAATTCAGAAGGACTATTTCATGGTGAGAGTCCCTTTCTCAAGGGAGCAGAAAATAGCCTGGCTCCTTCTCAGCCATGCAGAGCACACAGACTCCTGGGAAAGGAGCTCACACTTGGTGGAATGTGGCTGGAAACAGAAATTCCTGTGAATGAAGGGGGTGATGAATGCAATAATTGCAATAAAAGGTCTCATCTACTGAAGACTCCAGGCACTGGACTAAAAGGTTTCTACTGTATTTAAACTCACAGCCACCCTGTGGGTGGATATAACTACTTTTACAAAGGAAATGAACAGAGTTCAGGAAATGTAAAAGGCTTACAAATCCCACACAGGTAGTAAATGGCCGGGGCACTGATTTGAACCCTACTCTGACAACACAGTTTGTGTTATGTGGTCTGACCTGGTGGCCAAGTAAAGCAAGATCCACCTATGTGAGCAAATCTGAACACAGAAGTATGTAGGATGGAGAGAGTGGAGGAATACTTTCTCAGATTAGGGCTGCACATGTGACAATCATGATATCCTTTAACAATGAGAAAGAAGGACCTAAGGTCTTGGGATGCACAGTTACGGCCACCTCCTTGCATAGCACAGGAGACTACAAGACAGCAATAAGACAACTTATTCCTGAGTGTGTGTGTGTGTGTGTGTGTGTGTGTGTGTATCTTCATTTTCAGGACAATCTCTTGGAAAATTCCAGAGGGAAAAAATAAATTAGGGCCGGGTGTGGTAGCTCCCAGCACTCAGGAGGCAGAGACAGGAGGATTGCTGAGTTCGAAGCTTGCCTGGGCTACATAGTGAGCTCAGAGCCAGCCTGAACTGCAAAGCAAGACCCTGTCTCAAAAATTAAAAAAAAAAAAAAAATAGGCATGCCTTTCCAATTTATTTTCCTCCCAATTTATTTATTCTTCATAACTAAAATTTCTTAAGATTTTAATAAGTAATGTTTTGTTTGCTCCCAAATAAGACTTCTGTGAGGATTACATAACATAGGACATGTAAAATAATATCATACTTGTCACACAGTAAGCTCCAGTACATACTATTATGCATCATTATCTCGATTATTTTATTGCTCTACATCAAGCCATCAACCACCATTTAATGTTAGTGGTTCATACATGCCAAGGTGCCTAAGCACTCAATTTTTTTATTGAATTCTTTATTGGTACATTTTATATACAGTTCACAATCACACTCAATGTTGGGAAATTTGTACCAGCATATGACACGAGTTAATTCTAATTTTTAACTATATGCTTACCCACTCTAAAACCCCCACCCCCTATATACACATGCTTTCATTTTCTTTTTAAATCATAGTTATTCCTTCCCCTCATTATTTTCTCCTGCCACTTTCCCACAGATATGTAAATACCATATTTTTTCTCTGGTATGAGAACCTATAGATGTAAATGAGTTCTAGAATGTATGACAGATTTTGTGAACTAGCACTCATTTTTTTTGAGATAGAAATAACAATAACAAGAATAATATCATTACTAACAACTACCAAGAAACCCAACAATAGTCACTGGAATTTCTTTGTAATTGTTATTAACCCAGATTAGGCAGTTTTAGAATGTTGTCTGACCATGAATCCTACAAAGCAAACACCTCTTAGCCTAGAGGAAGAAGTCCAGGTGTTTAAAGGGTAAAGCACTTTCCCCTGGGGAGACAAAAAATACAGATAGACAGAATACACAATAAGGATTATCTAATTTAATAGTTCATTTTGGTTATGCAGAATTTAAATAATGTCTTCCCAAATCACATGGATATTGAGGGTGTGAGCCAGGATTCAAACCCACAAAGTGACTCAGAGAAGATTCTCTTGGACAATCAGTATCAGCAATTGTCCACATCATGTATTTGCAAACTAGGCTCTGTAAATACCTGGAAGCCTCCACATGTGATGAGAAATGTCCTGTGGACATCGAGCTCCATGTCGTGTTCCTCATTTCAGCAGAATTTCTCTTGCTCAAGCTATGTGTATAATTTTTTTTTTTTTGAGACAGACAGGGTCTCGCTTTGTAGTTCAGGCTAGCTCTGAACTCACTATGTAGCCCAGGCAAGCCTCGAACTCAGCCATCCTCCTGTCTCTGCCTCCGGAGTGCTGGGATTACAGGCATGAGCCACCACGCCTGGCACTGTGGTATGTGGTGTTGATGGCTGGTGGGCGTGAGTCTCCATGCCCAGCATTGTATGTGGTTACCAGGGATTGAACTCAGGGCCTTGCACTTGCGAGGCAGGTGCCGGAACCTCTGAGCTAACCCTCCAGCCCAAGTGTATAATTTTTTAAAAATATGGCATTTTGAGACAGCATTTTGTGGCTGATAAGCATTCAACAGCTTTTAATTTAATAAGCTGCACTTACTGGACTGCAAGATTGAGCCATGGCTGCCAATAGAGAGAATGAGGACTCCAGAGTGATGGAGAAAGAGCACATTCAACACTACATTGGTTTTTACACAATTCATATAAGATTTTATGATCATTTTGTTAGTCCTAGACATACTTCTTCTTAGGCAGGAAGGAGCTTCGAGTAAGTCAGGTAGGAGAGCTTCCAGTGAGTGTGAACAGCCTGAGAGTTTCAGCACTCTCCCAGTGAACAGCAACCCTACAGCACAGTGCCCTAAGGCCCAAATCTAGTCAAGAGGAGAACAGGCCTTGAAGATGCAAGCGAGAATGGATGACAGAATTAACTGTTATTATAATCATGAATATTTGTTTTTCTTTGCTAACACGTGTAATTTTAAAGTACTTTCATATACTTCTGTACTTATTTTCCTCCAGAAAACCCCTATATTTCAAGAGGGAATAAGGGCAAATTTGAGAGCAGAATAATAGATTTAATAGAATAGAATGATAGTCTGGATAATTCTTTGTATTTCATTTTTATCTTCAGAAGTTTTAAGGACCACCATATACATCTGGAAGAGGGTCACATCTTGAAAAATCTACTCTTTCTCCCTTTCATATGTAATAGTTTCCAAGTGTGCTTTGCAAATTTTGAATATTATTGTTTCATATTACAAAATATATTTTTTGTTTGTCTTGCTTTTCACTAATTTTATCAAAATGTGTTGCCATGAGTAAAATACATCAGGAAGTCTCAAATAATCAAATGACTGGGAAGTCCCAAGAATTTATCAAAAATGGAACTACGTTATTTTACATTCACTAATTTTTTCAAGGAGGTTTATAGTCAGTTATTTTATCAATGCATTATGTATGAATCAATTAATAAAGATCAATTTTGCATGATATGGAATGTTCTTCAGAGAACTACTACTGAATATGATCCTCAATGTTTCTTGAAAGAAGAAAGGAGTGATGGCCTGAGGCATGAATTGTAACATACTTCAACCAGTTTATTCAAGAAATGAACAAATCAGGTCCTATCTACCTGGGCCTGAGGATTTAAAAAAAACACTCTCACTGGGCGTGGTAGCTCACGCCTGTAATCCCAGCACTCAGGAGGCAGAGGCAGGAGGATTGCTGAGTTTGAGGCTTGCCTGGGCTACATAGTGAGCTGAGGGCCAGCCTGAACTACAAAGCAAGACCCTGTCTCAAAAAAAACCAAAAAACAAAAAACAAAAAAACAACAACAACAACAAAAAAAACAACTCTGGCTTTTGATCTTAAGCTAGCTAAACCAAATTCTGCTATGAGCTGAACCTATTTTATCTCTTTTATATCTGTCAGTCCAATTATTTTCCTAGTCCTGGATATACATTTCTCTTTCAATCATGAGAAGACTCGAGTCACTGGTCAGTCGATGATTTTTTAACAAATATTCTAACACAAGTCTTTGACTCAGTCTCTAAATTTTAGTAGAACCCAAATGAAGGAATATGAGTAATGTTAGAAAGGAAGTCTTATTTTTATCACTGTTCTCCAGTCTTTTTCCTGGCTTGCTCTGTACCACCTTTGACAAGAGCATTGCAGCAGCTTCAGGGTCATTTTGTTTGTGGACAGGCTTGCTCTTTCTACCTAGTCTCTAGCCACAGCCTTAGCTCAAGTATTCTGTGATAATTCACTACTCTGAATAAATACTTCAGCAATTCTTCATTACCCAGTGTGGTTTCCAAACTTCTTAGACTGTGGAAACTTTTTAACGTAGAAGTTATAATGATACATAATATTTAAGATATAAAATCATAGCTTCTTTGGCATAAATTAGTCAATCAAAGTAGTAAAAACAGAACAGAAACACACACAACAGAAACACACCCACACATACACACATGGAAGGTAAGGTCCAATAGAATTTCTAGAATCAAGCAATGCAGCATAAAGGCTTTGTGGAAACTTTCTCTCAGTGTTGTCCCAATGATGTCAAAGAAGTGATGAATGATGCACTTGAAGGAAAAGATTTCAGGCAGTGGGATGCTCACAGCTGGTGGGAATACAATGTAGTGGGTGCTGTGCCCTTGAGCACTGAACTCCAGGCTTGTATATAAGAGAAAAAGAAATGTAGTTTTATAACTATGTCACTTGAGGAAATGTCAGTATCCCTTTCAGAAAATTAAGTCCTAGTTGAAACACTAAACCTTCCCATTTGTGACTTGGAAGAGAGATTTGCCCCACAAATTACTAGTGCACACAGTCGGTGTTAATTATAGACCTTTTCATTTGGGGTGTTGAGAGTGCTAGGCTGGGATGTCTTCCACAGTGAGGGAACACTTTCCTTTATCTTCCCTGCCTCAAATCTGATCTCGACCCCTCTTTCGGGTCTGTCCTTCTCAGGGACACCAAGCAAGTCACATCTTACTATTCCCTAAACACACATCTGCTCTTATAGGTATTTATTTCTTTTCTCCAACTGATCTTTTTCTGTCCATTCCATCTGGTGACTCTGATTTTGCATTTATGATGCAGACATCACTTCTCCAACCTCCAGGAAAAGAAATAAGCCTTCACACTGTCCGTAGCTACAGCTACCACCCTACCCCACCCTCCAATACACCCACAAAGCTGTATCCCCACCATCTATGAATATTCCCTGCCTGGAATCACTGCTTTAAAGCAGTATATCTTTCATCACTTCCTGGACATCACCCAAAATTCTGTTCATGTTTCCTGTTTCATCAAGACTCAAGTTATGAGGCTGACATGTGATATACACCTCATCCAAATTTAACACATCCAATATGCCATGATCACAGTGTGATATGTCTCCAAAAATAGGTTACTTCCAAAGCCTGATCAATGTCTTTGACAGTTTTGTAAGCTATTTTGAAAGACTGATGCTGAAAATGTCACCTTTGTTTAAAAGAGTGCATTTATGAAATAGTAAATATTGAAAGGGAAATGGGTTTAGGGCTAAGTAATGAGGGAAAGAAAAAAATTGATGGTGAAAAAGGAAACAAAGCTTGTGATACAGGGCTGGGGGTTGCAGGGTGAGTAGGGGATGGGGAAAATGAAGAGTTAAGTCATGACATAAACTGATACAAATTCTCAGTGTGGTCATCAAATTCTAATTGTGATGTGTATATATAATGCACTGATAAATTTCATTTTTAAAAAAGTTTGCACTTGAAAGAACATCTAGGGGATGATAATAAATGTGTTATTTCTTCATCTTGATCAAGAAGTGTAACATTACAACTGAAGAGTAATGATTTTGTTCAAGGACACACAGAGAATAAAATTCAACATTGAACTTGTGGCCAGTGTGTTCCTATGCCACTGATAATACTGGTTTCCAAGTCTACCTTCGAGGCAATTCACATCATCTTCACATAACAAAAACCAATACTGACAAGAATGTCAACCAGAGTTAATATTTATTGAACACATATTAGATGTCAGAAAATATTCTAACTAGAGCCTAGTGATTATTTTGTTTTCTTCTCATCATATACTTTCATCATTATGCAGATAAAGAAAGAAACCTGGAAGGCTTAGTGAGTTGCCTGAGGTCAAGAATGGATAGGTGGCAAAGTGAATATCTGCAAGGCAAACTCACCAGGCAGCAAAGGAAGACCTTTACTACTTTACTATAATGCATATCTATGGAAACAATGTTCATTATAAATTTTGCTTTTGTTTTCAGCCTCTTTCTGAAAGAAATAATAATCCAGCCTCCTTATGCTCAAAGAATTGGGCACACCCTTCCATTGGACCACTCACCAAGTTATATTATAGTTATTAACTTAAATCTCCATATTCTTGACTAGTATAAATGTCTCCTGAGTTACATTATGTATAATTTATCTTTGTTTTCATAGGGCCTGAAAGAATAGCTTATATGCAACAGTCATTCATTTTTTTAAAAAAAAGAGGGGCCACACAGATGCTTCTTGACTTAGATTGAATCTTGATTTCTCTACCTGTGAAATGGAAACACCTTTCCTGTAAACAGGTATGATTCCCACTCTTTGATGCCAAGCAGTGCTCAAGATTTTGTGAGTTAACACATATGTGTACTTGGCAAGAAGCACTTTGGGAAAATGCTGCCCTGTCATTACAAGGCATTACTGAAAAGGGACCAAAAGAGAAAATTCCTGCTCCCCTAACATGATCCAGCTGCACAGACAAGTTATCATTACACCAGCAGAAAGTTATTGCCAAAAGACACAAAACCAACAAATGGCCTGAAGCCACAGGATACAATCTTCACTGCATATCACTGCATAAATTCCAACCACAACCACACCATGCAAATGCATGGTATTCCTGCACTGGGGAAGTGGCCTTTGTGTCTCACCATCAGGTATGCAATCAATGTCTGGTAGGCAGATTGCCAGGCTGACCATCTGTGTAGTCCTTGGTTGCTAGGGAACAGAAAGAGAGCTACGCAGTGTCTTACTTTCACCCTAGCCACAAAAGCTTGGATCAGTGACATAGGCTGCTGAAAGTGCTACAGCATCAAGGAAATGTACATATTTGTCCTAATTCATAGAACTTCCATTGAAGACCAGCTCAGAAAACCATAAGCTTTGTCAACCTGTACAGTTGTTGGATGCCAGTTTAGACATGTACTTCCCTGATAGTCTCAAGGCCTCATGTGAAAATAAGAAAGTAATGTATACAGGTACTATGTGAAGATACTTCTAAACATTAGCAGTTATGAATTCTAATGCACACTATAAAATTATCATCAAAAGCTTGACATGATATAGTAGCTGCTTAGAATAAGTGTAACAGCTTCAATTTTCAATGTTGTTTTGTTTTGAATTTTTAAAGAAAGACTCTATGAGAGAAAATATAGTGGTGATAGAGGGAGTACAGAGCTGTGACCAAAACCATGAACACTAATGGCTGAAACTGGGAGAGGAGAATCTCTGTAGCACGTCACTCTACAGTTCTAGCACTCATGGTAATTTAGGACAAAGTAGGCAAAAGTAAGTTTATTCAGAACACTATTTCATTAATGCATGCCACATATTTCCACAAGTATTTTTGAAAACATACAGGGCATTGGAATTTGACTAGACATTGTGGATATGAAAAGAACACAGCCCCTTGGCATGACCTAGTCAGAGATCCACCTGGGAAAATAAGTACTTTCAATTTAACATGATACTTGTGACAGTGTGAATTAACGTGAGAGTCAGAGAAAGAACATCAGTCTCTCCTGGGAGGAGGGACACCTGAGGAAGTCTTTCTTCATGGAGAGGTGAGCAATGAATGCAGTCTTAAAGCTCAAGTGAACGTTATCTGAAGATGTAAGAAAGGAAAGACATTTCAGGCCGAAGGAGAAGCAAGTGACAATTACTGAATTGAAAACCAAAGAAGCAAATTATATTTTCTTCCTGACTATTGCACTAGTAAAAAAAAGGAGTTGTCTATTTGGTTTGTGTACTTTGTAAGGGAGCAATCCAGGTGTTGAATAAATTACATAAAATTCCAAGCCTAAATTCTTGCTAATATATCATATCATATCATATCATATTTGCAATCCACTGGATACTTCTTCAATATATGCCAATTATTGTATATACACTCCATTTATTTTTTATCTCACAAGGATAGAATAATAATCAACCAAAGAAAAAATAATGGATCTTTTTCTTAAAGGTCAGTATCTTAATAACTAGGTAAACTTCAAATTCCATATTATCATTTGTCCTTCAAAAAACTGTATAGAATAATTCCCCAGGGAACTTTGCATTGATTATTTTAGGGAAAAATCCACTAAGTTTCAGAAAGACTCTCCCAAGGACTGCTATCAGTTCCTACATGGCCACATTCCTCAGGAACAAGAATAATGGGAAGAATCCATCCTAAGGGAAAATTTCATTAAAGACAAGGCACGAAGGATGCATGTGGATCTGTGATGCTGAAAGATGGCATTAATAAAGCCCTGACATTTGAAGATGCATGTGAACTTCACTCTCATGTGGTCATTTAATCTAACCAAGTCAGAGAAACAAGACCTCCACAATTCTGCCTATGCCTTCAATTTTAATTTAAACAATCAAGACACACAGCTCAGATTTCTACATTCAACTTTTAAAACAAAGAGCTGATTGGAAAATGATAAAAACTTTTCTTTACCCAAATAGCAGCTCTTCTAAGTCAACTGACATATGGTCAATTGACTGTGGATGGGCACATGCCACCTATGGGAGAGGGATGAAAACTTCAAGGAAGCCAAATATGAAAAATGTTGGCCTACATCTAGGGAAAAGTCAGGAAGCAAAACAGTAGTTGGAGGTATGCCTTAGTTGGTTTCTTGCGCCTCAGATACAGTACCCAACGCCCACAACTTACAAGGAGAGAGGTTTATTTTGGCTCACCTTTTCAAGCCATGGTTGACAAGCTCCAAAGGCAGCGAGGGCATGGTGGGAGGAACGAAAGCAGGGAAAGCTGCCCACAGTGTGGTGCTCAGCAAGCAGAGAGCTATATTGCTGACTCGCTATTAAGAGTTTGGATCTAGTTGGAAGAGGCAGATCAGTAGGAGTGTGACCTGGAACGATGTAGCTCCCTTCCCAGCCCCTCACTTTGCTCTCTGCATTTATCATAATGAAGTCACTCTCCAAAAACATCCCACTGGTAAGTAGATAAGGACTTTGTAGGACATTCTCAGTCCTAATCATAACAGAGTCTTCCCATAAAATGTATGTCTTCACGTTAAGTAGATAGTTCTAACCAGACAATTTAACTTAGATGGTGCAGTATGGTAAAAACAGCAAAACAAAACAAAAATGTAAAACAGTAAGTTTTGAATTCAGGAAAGAGTATTAATTATACTGTGCCATTTACTAGAGATACGACCTTGGGACTTTTTTTTTTGAGACAGGGTCTCGCTTTGTACTTTAGGCTGGCTCTGAGCTCACTATGTAATCCAGGCAAGCCTCGAACTCAGCAATCCTCCTGTCTCTGCCTCCCGAGTGCTGGGATGACAGGCGTGAGCCACCATGCCTGGCACTGTGGTATGTGGTATTGATTGCTGGTAGGCGTGAGTCTCCACGCCCAGCATTGTATGTGGTTACTAGGGATCGAATCCAGGACCTTGCGCTTGCGGGGCAGGCGCCAAAACCACTGAGCTAACCCTCCGGCCCGACCTTGGGATTCTTCTTGTTACTACCTTTTCAAATGAAATATAGGATTCATATTATAAGCCATAAGGTTACTCTAAAGGTCATGGTACCAAGTGTAAGAATAATTGATAGGTAAATAAACTATGATCTAGTTCCATTCAGTTCAATTCAGTTCAGTTCTATTGACTGATACTTATTTGTTCCAGTGGAATGAAGGGTTTATGGATAGTCTGAACCTCTTCATCAATGGTATCTTGTCATTTCTGTTTAATGTATAACATTAATTATTCATCTCTTTGATTGATGTTTTGTCTTACCCCATATCTGAACAGCTTTCTAAATGACCTTCTGTATATGATTATGTTTGTTAATTCTCTTTGATTCCCCAGATATAAAATCAAATAATTAAAATTATAATTATTTTGTTTTTATTTCCAATATTTACTTCTTGATTGCTGGTATTGGGCTTAGTACTGTAAATTAACGACCACATTCTGGACTCAATTCTGACTTTGTAACTGAACAATGTGCTAAAAATGATGCCATATAATGATCCTTTTTTGTTGGGTTATAATGAATCCAAATGTGTTAATCCAAGTTTTCTTTGGAATTAGACAAATAAGCAAGTGACATGCCATGTTCTAGATTCCCCATTGTGATAGCCAAGAAGCATATATTTCCAATGCCTTTTCCCAAAGGTGCATCTATCAACAGCATTACATCAAATCGGCATTAGAATTGAGCCACTGGGCCTGGAACAATTCTGGAACAGTGGAAAAGAAGCCATAGAGAAGAAATATTGCTGTTTCTGAGCAGCATTAGACTTTGTCCCAGAGGATTTTGTTTCACGGCTTAGTTGAAGACTACACATATCTGCCATCATGAATTAGAGGCGTGAACAGCCTCAACTCCTGAGATGCTTGGCTGCCTAGCCTCTGGTTTCACGTCCATGAAACTCAGTGTTATCATTAAAATGAAAAAAATATTTTAAGTTTATGTACAAAACTCAGAATAACCTTCAAAGAATCCATTCTCACAGGATGTGTTTCAAAGAAACAGACTGATCACTTCTGAATTGCTTCTGCCCTAGGAATAGTTCACTTTCTGTATTTAATTCTCCATAACTTTAAACTTCCAATGAGTGTTTCCTTCTGTAATGACATCTCTTCCCTTTGTGACTTCTATGCATAGTAAATTTTTGACTAGTCAAGGCAACATTGTATTCATATTTCCTCTGAACTTCTATTATGTCCTGTGTTTTATCATCACTCTGATAGTAATATGTAATTTATCCCATTGGAAATGGATTTACTTGTCTCTGAATTCTACCTGTCAAGAACTGAGTCTGATATACCTTACTGTTACCCATGTCTATGTATTAGCTTTTATTAGCAAGTAACTGAAAATGTAATTTAGTTAAATAAGAAAAAGTACAATTCCTGAGTCAAAAGGTAAAGTGCGTTCCAGTCTTCATTTAATGCTACAATTCTTATTTACATTCCTCTACATGTTGTCTTCCTCTTGTGGCTGGTAGCTAGATGGCTACAACACCATAAACTTCAGATCCTGCATAGAAAATAATTAACTGAGACAAGCTAACTGTCCAAACTCACTTCTCATATTATTTCCACACCTGGCCCACATGCTGACCCTTAAATCAATACCTGGAATGTACAGTAGGACTAGCATTAAATCAATCTGATCGACCTTTGATGCTACAGATGGAATAACCTTTCTCTGCAGCACATAGGCCTATTGCTCAAATTGTGGTTCAGCTAAAATTTCAACAATTAGGGCCGGAGGGTTAGCTCAGTGGTTCCGGCGCCTGCCTCGCAAGCACAAGGTCCTGAGTTCGATCCCCGGTTACCACATATAATGCTGGGCGTGGAGACACGCCCACCAACAATCAACACCACATACCACAATGCCGGGCGTGGTGGCTCACGCCTGTAATCCCAGTACTCAGGAGGCAGAGACAGGAGGATTGCTGAGTTCGTGACGGCTTGCCTGGGCACCATAGTGAGCTCAGGGCCAGCCTGAACTACAAAGCGAGACCCTGTCTCAAAAAGCAAAAAAACAAAAAAAATTTCAACAATTAAATCACTGTGACAGTTTAGCTTAAAAGCCAACTTGATTGGCTTGGGAGCTCTCTAGGGGATGATTATAAAGCACACTTTTGAGAATTTCTGTATGGATCATGCAGGCATGACCTTGGGTTGTCTATGTGGTCTCTGATGCCTTCCTGTCTGAGTTACTTTGCTCTGATTCCCAGTCACCCATAAGTAAGGAATGCCCAGGGGTCTTTTTCCCCCCAGAACATAAGCAAGGGCAGCATATCCAAGGCCAAGACTTTTATTCTTCTCCTTCCTCTTCCTACTTCTTTCACATCCTCCCTTCCTAGGGACCTAAATTGATATTGGAGGGATTGAGAGCTGACAGAAATGCCAGAACAGCCAAAAATGGGTTACAGATAGGAAGGACTGAAAAAATAAGTAAATATTTTAAAGATATTGTGGCTTGGTTTTCCACTGACAGAGAAGGGATTTACAAATATTGAGGGTTATAAGACTAGAATAAGTTGCATGATGTGGTACAGATGGTAATTGACGATGATTAGGTAGACAAATTGATTTCAACTTATAAATAAGTAGATATTGATATATATGTATCTGTGATTGTATCTGTGTGAATACATTTTTGTGCATTTCATGTAGCTATGTGTGTTCTCTACAGAATTAATATTCTGCTTTACTCATAAGGGGTATGGCTGAGTTCTTAGCTTCTTAGTTTTTCTATATTCAGATTCTTCGTTTTCATACACAGTTCTTTTATAATGACACTTGGACCCCCTAAGAGTATCTGTTCACTCAGAGCCAAAAAGCAAATTTAATTCAATTCTAAATTCTAGAGTAGTTTTTTTGTATCATAAAACATTATTAAAGGAAGAATAAAAGAAACTCAAAAGAGAACCAAAGCCAGTTTGAAAGACTCCACTGGCAAGTCTAAGACAATAGGAGCAGCAAAATGAATAATGATATTTTAAACCGAAATACATGGTACAGTAGAAAGAGCTTCAACTTATAATCAGAGACATGGACTACATTTTTATTAATCCTTGGTTGGTGAACATAAAATAATTATTAGCTAACTTCACAATAAAGAAAATACATACATACATTTTAGGCAAATGATTTTAAAAATACCAAAAATGTTAGTCATGAATGAGAAGGAAATATTTGGAAATTACTTCAGATTGAAGGAGAAGGAAACACCATCAGCTAAAATGAGTATGTGTTCCTGGGTTGTAAACAGGACATGAAAGGGGTATCATGGAGACAACAGAAAAGTTTCAATTATATATATGCATTGGTTAGGAATAGTGGGTCATGGTTAGCATCCTGACTTTTATGATTATACTGAGATTATGTAGGAAAATATCCTTTCTTTTAAGAAATAAGTTTTTATGAACTTATAAGCTGTTCAGAGAACAATAGCATACATGACGACTTTGTGTGTGTGTATAAGACAAAGAGAATACAAAGAGAAATAAGAGAAAATGTTAACAACTGAGAAGGCTGGGTGAAGGAACTATGTAGCTCTTTGTACTATTTTGCAATTTGCCTGAAGAGTTAACATTATTTCAAAATAGAGGAGGAAGGAAAATAGGTTACAAGAAGTTGCTTGGCAACTAAGTGTGTTTATGATAACATATATCTCAGACCTCACAAGCCAGACCCTGCCACTAACAATGATGCATTTCTTGTCCAAATTATAGGGGCCTCATCCCTCAAGCTGCTCAAACAGAGAAAAAAGTGTTCTTTTAACAGCTTTGCACCTCAGTTCACCCGTTATCTTAGAATCTCCAACACATTTAAAATGTTCTGGAAACCTTTTCTGGTCGTCACTTTACTATAAACCAGGCATCTATTTCCAGACGGCCATGTGCTTCTCTACAGGTCACCCCTCGCTTTGCTGAGATGATTTCACCCCATGTGCAGCTGTTACTCTTCCTTGTCTTCCTGGTCCAGCCTCGTCACCTGGCCATGAGGTCACTGCCATCACTGCCTGGCTGGACCAGCTGTCTTTCACAGGGACGCACTGGGCTCTATAGCGTAAAGATTCTTCCTTTGTAGCTGCTGCCTCTAGTGCAAGTAGTCTGAAATCCCAACTTCACATGTGATTCCATCTAGAATCTTCAGAGAATCACTTCTTGGCCTTTTGGCTAAAATCAAGCACAGAATCTCCAGAGATCCTTGAGACTGAGCGCAGCCCTGCTGACTTCCAAACTGATGGGTACTTGCTTGGTTTGCATATGTAACAGGAATTGACCAAATTTGCTACCTAGGCTAAATACAACCCACTGCCTAGTTGTATGGCCCATAAGCTATTCATTTTTGCATTTTTAAAACATCAAAATAGTCAGAAGAATAGGTTATAAGACCCATAAAAATAATAAACAATCTCAGTCGTGTCTATAAGTAAATACTGGCTGGAATACAGCCAAGCTCATTCATTTTATCCATCATTTGTGGCTTCTTTTGAGTAGTAGGGATAGAGACCACCTGGTCACAAAACTTAACACATTTACTACCCAGCTTTTATAGAAAGAGTTTGTCAACCCCCATCCTAGATGACAGCAAGATCACATAATGAAAACAGTACATTCCCTCTTCACACAAGAATAAAATCTGCAGTCTGTTCCACCTCTGACAGCCCTCCTCACTGTGCTAGGAAAGTATAAGCTAGTTGTTTTTGCAGTATGTGAGAAGCAGATCCCACTAGAGAAGAGTCTTTCAGGCCTGGAGATCTGCACTGGGTGCTGCACCAACTAGCAGTTGTGAGATCTGCACTATGTCAAACAGTGCTACCCAGCTGCAAGGTTAATCTGCAACCTTCTGAGTTGCTGCATTGGGATGCCTGATTAAGAAAATTTTAAACAACCTCTGGCCTGGGCTGCTGACCATTATTCTTTTATCATGACACATGCTGCTCTGCCCTCCTGTGATATTTAGGTTTAGATATAAGTTTAACTTATTCTGAAACTCTGCAGAATGATTGACTATATGGTAGATTTATTTTTCTGAGATTTGCTTTATAAGAAACAGTATAGGGAAGTACAGATTATCATTTAAGTATAGGGAAGTTATATCTTAAATTTAAGGGAGTTAACCTAAAACAGGATAATCTATACTTATCCTTAAGACCTTTGTTTGATAAGAAAATGTTCTGATACTATGCACCCTTATAAATAATGTGAGACTATTGGTGATGTCAGTGCTGACCTTCAAATCTGTATAGATATAGAGTTCTCAATAAATGAGGTGCCTGCTCAGTATTGACTGAGAGGTCCTCCCAAGCCCATTTTTCTGTCTTCTTTTCTTTTCTTAATCTGCACCCCTTGACTTTGTGACCCCGCTGTTTTGTCCAGCAGCAGAACAACATTTTCATCTGTCAAATCACCTGATGTGGGCTGGAGATTTAATTCATGGTTCCAGCACCTGCCTAGCAAGCACAAGATCTCTGGTTCAGTCCCCTCCCCAGTAACCACATACAACAATACAGGGCATGGTGACGCACACCCATGGGCAATCAGTACCATGTATCACAAATGCTGGGCTTAGTGGGTCAAGCCTGTAATCTCAGCACTGGAGAAACAGAGGCAGGAGGATTGCTGAGTTTGAGGCTTGCCTGAGCTACATAGTAAGTTCAGAGCCAGCCTGAACTACAAAGAACCTGTTTAAAAAAAAAAAAAACCCTTATTTTGAAGAAATCCATCCATTTGACTCCAGATAACCTGCACTGAGCTGAGCTGAGCCTTTGACAGCAAGGACACTTGCGTTTTGGCTCCTGAGTGAGTCTCCAGGGCTCCCAGATGATTAACCCAGGCCAAGCTATGGACTTAGTGAGTGTTATTAAATCACCAGAAGCCTCACAAAGGGAAGGGAAAGAGACAGAGGACAAGGAGATAGTAGAAGAATATATTTTTTGGATCGTAAATTAGTGCCAACTAGACAGCTGTGGATTCTAATTTAATTCAAGCTGTTTTTCCTGCAAATGATTCAATTAACAGACCTACAAACTAAAGGGAAAAAAGTGTCTCCATGTGATAAATATTTGATAACCTTATTACTCAGGTTGAATTTCATAGTAGAATACGTGCTTCAAAAGTGATGCCTTTATGATTTCCAAATGAATTTTAAATGCTTATACAGTATTACTTACAGGTTTTCATTCAACTGGAAAAGGAAACTAAACCAGAAAAAGGACATATAGATTTCCTGACAACCATTAAACTTTTAGAGTTCTCAGCCATCCAGCCACAAATGAATTCTGTCACACAAACATAATGATCTTGAGTGTCTTTCCCTGGTGGAGGCTCCAGATGAGAACAGATGACTTAGCTTCTAAATGCTTAAGCAGAGGAACAAATTACATGATGCTTGGACTAATCCATAGAATCTGTAGGATAATACTTTGTCATTGTACAGGTGATTAATTTGTAGTAATTTATCCCACAAGAGACAATAAATATACTGGTCAACATTCTTGTCTTGTACATTCAGGCTGTTAGAGGGTGAGAAGTCCAAGGTTAAGGTATCAGAAGATTCAGCATTTGGGGAAGGCCCACCTCCTGATTCCTGGAAACAGTGACTTTATTTGTGGCTTAACTGAGAGTCTTTGCTATGGACAAATCCATCTGTATAAGAGAGTCTTTTGTTACAACCAATCACCTTGCGTGGGACCACTTCCTAACACCATCACACTGGGGATTAGTGCTCGAGGTAAAAATTTTGGGAGAATACTAATATTCAGACCATAGCTATCCCTGTGCCTATTTCTTTCTTCTCTAGGGTGATCATTTGATGCTATTGTGACCCATTTGTGCCTTCAAGAGCCATCTATATTGGAAAGAGCCCGAAATCCTGGCAGACTGGTTTACTTGCAAATCTGAAAAATAAAAACCCTACTATCTGCAGGAAATTTACCCACCAATATGGTAGAGAAGGAAGTGTATGATATCTGGTGTCTGCACTTGAGCATTTCAAGACAAATTTCCACCCTTTACAGTGTAAGCAACTCTTCACACATAAGTTTTCTGAATTTCACCCCCCTGAAAAATGCCTAGTAATAATACATGAAACTGTTTCCCCACAATACATTGCACATTGTCAAGGTACAGTACACAAGATACTAAGTACCAGGAACATAGAAATAAATGAAGCTTCTCACCTAACCATGAGACTAGGATGGGTCGTTATGTAACAGATTAAATGGTATGAGAGAATCAAGAATCTTTTTCATTTTTATAGTCAATAGAGGTTGGCCCCATGTGATCTCCATGATTTCATTACAGTATAAACATAAGTCCAAAAGAAATGTTAGTTTATATCCTGTTACTAAATTGTACTTCAGACAGAAAAATGTTTTTAAGAAGGAAATCTCTGATTTACTTTACTATTAAAAATTAGCAGTAACCATGACATGGCAGGGGGTATTACAATTCCCAATTTAAAACTCTACTATAAAGCTGCTGTGATAAAAACTGCATGGTACTGGCAAAGTAACAGATCCGAGGACCAGTGGAATAGATTAGAAGACCCAGAAACAACTCCAGATACACTAAGCCACCTTATCTTTGACAAAGGAGCCAAACATCCCCAATGGAAGAAAGACAGCCTCTTTAACAAATGTTGCTGGAAAAACTGGGCTTCAGCCTACCAAAAGCTAAAGCTAAACCTATCTCTTTCACCATGCACAAAACTAAACTCACAGTGGATACGAGGCTTAAACATTAAAACAGAAACAATAAGCCTGCTGGTAAACAGGCTTGGTAAAACTCTTGGAGACATTGGCTTAGGCAGAGACTTTATGAATAAAACCTCCCTAGCACAAGAACTAGCAGAAAGAATCAACAAATGGGATCTCATCCTACTGAAAAGCTTCTGCACAGCCAAAGAAGTCGCTGG
>PVIC010013027.1:0-38723 GCA_004025085.1 Thryonomys swinderianus
CGGTGAGATCCGGATATACCCTCAAAGGGTTTCTTTATCCAAATTCTGACACTCGCCTGCTTAAATATGTACTGAGAACCTGATGTATGTTAGAAGGAGTCAAAGTGCAGTATAAACTTCTAAGTCCAGTCAGTACACAGCGGTCGGCCTCAAAGCACAGGACCGAATGCCCTCGATGTTTAAGAGCTATGACGTGGAATTGGTATATGTGGGCTATGGAAAAGTATCACAGAACCGGAGGATAAAATTATTTGGAGTAGGGGCCGGAGGGTTAGCTCAGTGGTTCCGGCGCCTGCCTCGCAAGCGCAAGGTCCTGAGTTCGATCCCCGGTAACCACATATAATGCTGGGCGTGGAGACACGCCCACCAACAATCAACACCGCACACCACAATGCTGGACGTGGTGGTTCACGCCTGTAATCCCAGCACTCGGGAGGCAGAGACAGGAGGATTGCTGAGTTCGCGGCGGCTTGCCTGGGCACCATAGTGAGCTCAGGGCCAGCCTGAACTACAAAGCGAGACCCTGTCTCAAAAAGCAAAAAAAAAAAAAAAAAAATTATTTGGAGTAATTCTGAATTCATTCTAATCATCATTAGCAACAAACTGTTACCTATCTAACAAATGGAAAAGAAATATGATTGAAATCTATGTAAGAGAACAAACCAGACACCTTGTTTGGGTCTGGTTTCCACAGACAAAATGTGTTCAGCAAAGCCTCTGAGAAGCTCTCTAGACCTCAAGAAAGAAGTATTTATGCCCACGGGTTCTCTCTCTTGCAGGACGGGATGATTTTATCCACTTTTTGTCTGACTAAGACAACATTTCATCTGTAAAGAAGATTCCATGCTAGAAAGTCACAAAGCCTGAAAACCCAGTACTACATGATCTCTAAGTCTCCTTCTGGAAATACTATTATTATTCTTCTGAAATATTCCGAAAGATTCAGACTCATTTACCAAAGCACTTAACGGGTAATGTTACTGCTAAAACTCATCCTTGGCATCTTCTGATGCAGCTAACCAAACAGCAGGCATCATATGGGGCATCGCCCCGCACGACTCCAGAAACTGGTTGATCATCTGAATTCTGGCTTTGCCGCTGGCTGGTCACGTGATCATCTCACCTTCCCGAAACTCCACCTCACTCCCTAGGATGGAAATACTCGCCTCTAACAGTGCAATCAAAAGGACAACATATATATAAAAGACCCTATAGCAGGCATAAAGGAAGCACTCAACGGTGAAGTTGTTATACCTTGATCTTCTCTCAAAACTAAACCCTATAGCCGGCGTGGTGGCTCACGCCTGTCATCCCAGCACTCGGGAGGCAGAGACAGGAGGATTGCTGAGTTCCAGGCTTGCCTGGGCTACATATTGAGCTCAGGGCCAGCCTGAACTACAAAGCGAGACCCTGTCTCAAAAACAAAAACAAAAACAAAACAAAAAACAAAAAAAACCTAAACCCTATAAAAAGTTTCCTGAATTGCTACACTGAAGAGAACTGAGTGAGAGTTAACTGGTTTTTTTATTCAGAAAAGACCACTAGTGGAAAACCTCTCTGTTTGTTCCCACAGTGTCCTCTTCCACTGCTCTGGGAGACGCCCTGCTCCCCGCTCAGACCCTCCCCCCCAAAGGGAAGCTGTCCCGGTGGCCCGGCTTCCCCAGGGCTGTCCCTAGCTCCGCCCTGCTGCCCCAGCTGGAGGAGGGAGGGGTCTGGGAGGCAGAGCAGCCTCCACTGCTCCGGAACCGTAAGGTCGGGAGGGAACGGCTAGCGGTCAGTCTGCGATGCGGAGAGGCCCTCCCGACAGCAGAGACGGCCCTGAGAGGCGCAGACGCGGCACAGCAAATCAGAAGAAGCTGGGATGCGAGACGAAAAACAGAAACCCTGGTTTTCCTGGTGAATCTGTATGCTCGCCCATGTTTGCCTAAGGTAGTTCAAATTCAGATTTTTTTTTTTTTTTGAGACAGGGTCTCACTCTATAGTTCAGGCTGGCTCTGAGCTCACTATGTAGCACAGGCAAGCCTGGAACTCAGCAATCTTCCTGCCTCTGCCTCCCGAGTGCTGGGATTACAGGCGTGAGCCACCACGCCCGGCACTTCAAATTCAGATTTTGACCCAGGAAACCAAACTGTCCTGACTGAGTACAGACCTCACATGATGTTCCTGCCTCATATTATGGCTTCGTCTCTTCCCTCTTCCCTTGAATAATCCATACATATGTCGCCGTTGCTTTTTAACTATCTAGATTTATTAATTCTCGAACTCCTCACACTCCATTTAAAATGTAAGCATTTCCCTCTGCCCTTCTGTTTTCCTTATTTTCTAAACCCCAGGTTCTGGGAAGCTTTCCTACTCAGTTGGAAAACAGGTATATTCTTTGAGAATCACATAAACAGCCACACTTCGATGACAAAACGTGCCCCACTAGGAACAGCTCTCGGCTCCCACACCCCTGGCCCTTCCCCTGGCGCTGGCTGCCCCGGACCCTGTTACACCCAGTCATTGGCTCCTCTCGTTTCAGGTTACACCCTTCAATCCCCAATTTAAACCCTACTGAAAACCATTGTTCAGAAATTGTGGCACTTTGGGTTTTTTTTTTTAAGTCAAAGTGTTTGAACTCCCTAATAAAGCTTTAAAACCTGCTCTGTTCAAAACACTTGCCTCATAAAATTAACTTCAAACTCAATAATGCAGAGATATAGAATGCCTAGCTATGGTTAAATATGACTATAACCATATTTTGTAATCAAATCACTATTTTTTAAACTTTTGGCTTTCCTGCCACTTTCTAGGCAGTCTCCATAGTAACAAAAAAACAAGAACCAGAAGCCAGCAGCAGAAATGCACTCCTGCTGATGACGGTGAGTCCACTTCCATGGAAACTACAACCACATCATGGAAATACTGGAAAGCTTTGGAAATGCCTCTATATACATACACACTTATATAGATGGAGACATCCGTATGTACATATAGAGATATATAGTACATACACATATTCTCTCTCTTCCTCCTTCCCTCCCTGCCTCCACATTTCTTTCTCATCAGTCCTCTAAAAGATGCTTAGAAGCACTACCGATAAACAGCAGAAACCAGAGAAAAGCCATCTCTTGCCGACACCTGCCGCTAGATGCTCAGTGAGGTTTGTCAGTACTAGAGCAGAAAAACAAATCTAGAGATTTCCAGGAGAGTCATGATTCATCCAATTATTGACCAACATTACTTTAAACAGATTTTAATTCATTTAAAAATGACTAGTTCCCTCTGTTTTCTTTGCTTTCATATCTTTGTTCTCCATTTTAAAACATATGTACTGCAACCCCACTCACTAAGGAGAATTGTGAGTTGGAGACTGTCCTGGGCAACTTCGCAAAACTTTGCCTCAAAATAAAAATACAGGGCCAGAGATTTAGCTCAGTGGTTCCAGTGCCTGCCTAGCAAGTGCAAGGTCCCTGGTTCGATCCTCAGTAACCACATACAACAGTACCAGGCATGGTGACTCATGCCCACCAGCAATCAGTCCACATACCACAGTGCCAGGCGTGGTGGCTCATGCCTATCATCCCAGCACTCGGGAGACAGAAACAGGAGGACTGCTGAGTTCGAGCCTTGCCTGGGCTACATAGTGAGCTCAGGCCAGCCTGAACTACACAAAGTGAGACCCTGTCTCAATCAGTCAATCAATCAATCAATCAATCAATCAATAAAAACACAATGGGCTAGAACTGAAGCTCAAAGGTATAGTGCTTGCCTCACATGCAGTAGCTCCTGGGTTCACTCCCCAGGACTGCTGAGAAAAACAGTGACTTTGCCTATGTACACACAAACATACACATCACCGGACACATAGAGAGTCCATGTTGACTATATTACTCAACGAAACTAGTACCTAAAATTCAGCCATGAACCTCATATTAAGTCACATCATTGCTTCAGGGACAATCCAAACAGACACTGAAATGCTTTTCAAAAGGGACATACAGTTCACATTCCATGTAAAGTTACATCAATCCTCTCAATGAATTTCTCCACACTTTAGATAAAATAAGAATGTCCACTACGTGCGCATTCAATAGAGAAAACGTCTTCCATTATTTAGTTCCTTTCTGTCAAAAAAGTTCTGTTTACCACAAGAGATGTCTTCAGTGGGTTGCATCAACCTTCCCTGGCCCTCCGAATTTCTGCTCAGGACAAGGGAAACAGACTGGCTGGCTACAGAATGGATCTGTGCAGCAAGCCGGTGCACTGGGGTAAATAGGCAAACGAATTCCAAAGCTGCCCCGAATGTCCGCCATTAAGAGGAGTTTTACAGAAGGTGATAATAAGAATGTGGAAATTCTAACTTACCCAGATACCCGTCACCATTTGGCTCTGCTTCATTATGTCACATTCTGTTTACAAGGAACATATTTTCTCTCTCTTATAATTAAAAAAAAGTACAACTCGAAGATGTGAGGTGTCGTCAGTGACACAGTCAATACGTGGGCCTGATTTGAACCCCGTCTTCTGTCACATGGAGGGGTGCTTGCCATTATACTAAACCAGCTTCTAATAAAAATAAAAGCAGCTGGATCAGAATTTGATTATTGTCCTATGCGAGTAAAACAAGAAAAATTGAGAGCACAAGAATTTGACAGATACTAAGAGAAAATAAACATAAAAATCTGAGAGAAATGTCCATCCTCCAACACAGAAGTGTGAGAAGAGAATCTATGAGGAGAGATACCTGGGAGGTGTGCATGCACACGCACACACACACTCATGCACACAGGAAAATTAGAGCTACAGAAAGACATTCTTCACCCTGTATGAAAAGAAATATGAAAGGAATACAGAGAAACACAATCCCAAAGTGTCACAACTGGACTAAAAAGAAAACCTTCATTTTCATGCAATTCTACAAGAAACAGTCATAGAAGAACCAATGAGGCATAGGTGTTTCCAGGGGAAAAAAAAACTTACATTTCTTTTGTTCTTTATTTGAAAAACAAAGGGTTTTTTTCTCATTTATCTATAAAAGAATAAAGAGGCATTTCTGCTCATGGAACTAATAAAAATTGGTTTCACAACCCAGAATAAAAAGGAGTTATTCCAATTCTGGTCTTCTTCCCTGAGTCACTAGAAAGAACACAGCAAAAAACCCTCAGTATCTGTTTAAAAAAAAAAAAAAAAACAATTCTGATCCAATTCATTCAGACTTCTTAAAAATTGTACATCTACACCCAGGGGAAATTTTATGTGACTTTTAAGGGTATTTTGATTATATTTGCACCAAATGCTCAGAACTGAATCCACACATACAACTTTCTAGCTGCATCTTCTATTCCTTCTCTGATTTCTCTCCTCCACACAGAATCTCCCTTTTCTCCCCTTCCGGAGTTTACGGATGCACTTGAGGGACGCGTGACGATCACCAACCTCATGGAGAACGTGTACCTGTGCGTGACCACAAATACTCTTCAATAGGCTTTGCACCTCTAGGCCCAGGAAAGCACGTTTGTCTGCTTACAGATTTATCACTTCAGAGAGAACATCCCAATCCACCCGGATTTGCTGGCATGAAGTTTTTTGTTTTTTTTTTTTTGAAACAGGGTCTCGCTTTGTAGTTCAGGCTGGCTCTGAGCTTACTATGTAGTCCAGGCAAGCCTCGAACTCAGCAATCCTCCTGTCTTTGCCTCCCGAGTGCTGGGATGACAGGCGTGAGCCACCACGCCCGGCGGCATGAAGTTTTATTTGTGGTTGATTTTTCTTTTTCTTTTCTTTTTTTTTTACTCTTCTTCCTTTTTTTTAACTTTAGTCTCATAAGCGAGTACTCCTGGGTGAGATGGCCTTGGGAAGTACAGTTTTTTTAAATGCGATTTATTATATTTAATGGTGCTTTGTTCTTTTCAGGGAGAGCCCACCATTCCTGCCTTCTGCTGAGTGTTCTGACAACAAAAGGCAGCCTTGAGAAGAATGATTCCTGCTTCTGCGCGTCTCCCACAGCACGGAAGCCACAGCTCTTGTGTGTGTAACGTGCGCCGGTCAGTTGGGGAGTCGGCTTTGCATTTGCATTCAACCAACCCCCTAATAATGTTTCTTCAAAGCCAATTGTTGTATGACTACTAGGAGTTCAAAAGGTCACCAAAAGAGAGTAAAAGCAAGAGTCATAATAATATCCATGCTCAGGCACCTCCATTGATTGCTTCCAATGTTATTGAGCAGTTTTTCTACTATCAGAAATCCTGAGTGAAAACTCACACCCTCAGATCACAGGGTTATTAAACGCTTAGAGAGCCTCCTTTGAGATTCAACAATTTCTTTCTGCTCTGTAGCGTATTTTTCTTTGTTTTGCAATTTTAAAAGAAAGTACTCAAAAGACTATCATTTACTCTTTTCAAAACAACTTCACCAAGCCAGTCTCTTACCGGTAATAAACTTCTGTCCAAAGAATAATAGTAACTACACTCTGTTAAGTTTCCTTTATGAACTAAAGTCAAAAGTCTTCTAAAACATTAAGATAAAAGAATCAGGAGAGGAGGGAATGAGAATGTAAAGAGAATTAAGACATTCTTTATACATGTTATCAGCGTGTTTTTCTTTTTCCTTTTTTCGTACTTTTACTTAGTTCAAACTCCCTGTGCAGAGGCTTTTCCCTCATGCCTTTAATAAACATAAAACTTAGCCACCATTGACACTTGTTTCAGCCAGTTCTTTATTCGGGGCACACACAAAAGAAAAACTAAAAACCACCTGTAGGAGGAGAGTCCAGCCCCCAAAACTTGGTAATATATGTACCAACTCTCCATGACCAATGTAAAAATAAATTTAAATAAATAAATTTCTGCCCTAAGGAGGGAAAAAAAGACCTAACAAGAGACACTGAAATACAAAAGCATAAAGAATCAAAACAAAGGAGCTAAAATGTTGTCTTACAAAAATGAAGGAAAGCATGGAAATGAAAGTTTCCTTTAAAAAAGGAAACCTTGGAAATAAGAGTCTGTACAAATTAAGAGATTTTATTTGCCGGCAGATGTGGAAAGTCTTCTCGCCTCCAGAAAGACTCTCGCTGTCTCTCACAGTCCACATGAAACCTCTGAAGAATGTGGCATCTTCAGACAAGCAGCAAAGCTATGAAAGAAGTGAGTCCAACAATTGTTTTATTGAGGTCATTATACTGATTGACATGTTTCTTTCCTCTGGGATGATATAAAGGGATCAACAAAACTCCTGTCAGCACTTTACTACTATCTGTCACAATCTCAGTAGCTTCTCGGTCCCTTTATCGCATCTCCTAAAGTCTTACAATTAAATTCAGTATACACTGGACTCAACTCCATCTTTCTCCGGGCTATTTTAACATAAAGATAGACATCTCCACATTTTAAAAGTTTAAAGAATGTGTTGATTAATAGTCCGAGAGGGTAGGGGATTTAGCTCAAGTGGTACTGTGCCTACTTTGAAGCCACAAGGGCCTGAGTTCAATCCCCAGTACTGAAAAAAAAAAAAAGAATACTCCTAGAGCATAGCACACTCAAAGCCAATAGGAAGACAGGAAGTTTCTTCCTAGTAATTACTTGTTTTTTAGTAAGTAAAAAAGTTCCTCACACTATTTCTTCCTGCCCTCCTGCCCTGCGGAAGAGACACTTAAGGTACTAAGCTGTCCAGTGCATTCTGGGTGCACGTCACACCATTACACGTGGGAGACACTCCGATAACCACTTTGTTAAACATATGAACAGAAAGTAAATTAATTACTTCTCATCATGATTATAAGACTAGTAATGACTCAAGTCCGCTTGAAGGGAATGAGACCCAAGATGCCCACCGACGCCTGGAACTCTGGATTCGGTACTGAGTCCCACACACAAGTACTGCAATACCGTGGCTGTGGGCGGGCTAACCAAGACGGTGACTAGGCGACCAGTGGTACAACATGAACACGCTAGACAGAGGGATGCTCCGCACCCCAAGGGGGTGGTCAGACAGCAGGCTTCATCACACGGCCAGAATGATGTGCAATTTTAAATTCCTGAATTGTTCACTTCTTGAACTTTCTACTAAAGTTTGCAGACCAGGCTTGACCACAGGAAATTGAAACCACTGAAAGAGAAACCAAAGAAAAGGGGAGACAACCATCCCTTCATGCCTATGGATGCTTCAATAACCTTTCTGTCACTTAACACAGTTACGCACAATGCATGTCAGAGAAGATCCGTAAAATTGTCATAATCATCTACGTAGCTGAAATGCATACAAAAGCAATATGGGCCAAGAGAATCTACCCTTGATACAGCTGTATGAAAAACTATCCTAACAGTATCAGTGAGGGGAAGACAGTACAGATAAATCACTGTGCAAACAGACTGAAGTCTACAAACGATCCGCTGTCTGACAGAATTTTGAAACAGTTCCTTCTTAACAGTGTGTAAAAGTGCAGTACCTCCAGCAGTGAGTGACCTGGTAACTTTTCAGATGACATTCACTTTTGGGGCTAGTAATGGTGCTACAGAGGCTTCTGAGAAAAAGCAGATTTATATATTCAGTATTTCAGAAGGGAGAATAGATAAGGTACACTACTGAGCAATTCAAACATGACATGGTTTAATTATAAAGATATAACAAGCTATGAGTTATTTATTACTGTGAGACTCAAGCAATTACAGAATAATACTTAAGTCTTTCTCAAAGTGCCTAATAACCTGTTAGCACTAGAATAACCCACTTAGGGAATTTTTTTTTAATTTCATTTGGTTTACTTTGCTCATAAACATCTCCATTTCGGATCAAAATCAAGGAATTTTCAGTAATCACAGGGATAAAATCAGCCTCTCAATTTAGTGTTTTTAAACTAGGCTGCTAAAGATACAAAAATGTGCCGATACTGATGACAGAGATTGTCTAATAAAAACCCTTCGAGAATCCTCATCTCTCCGCTTTTGCTACAGAGCAGCTGTGCCTCACACAGATCCACATGAATAAAAATATTTAGCCGAGAAACCACCCACTTAGTTTATTTTCCATATGACTTTCCTGTAATTATTTTGTAAACTGTTCGCACAACAATACATAAAAACATCTGCAAAAACAGGTAATTAATGTGTCAAGCCAAACTAATGCATTTTTTATGGTGTCCATGCTTCGTCAACTGTAATTATAACTCTTTTTTAAGCAAATGATGATGTGTTTGTTGCAATGTGCAAGTGGTTATTTTAGACGCTCTGTTTACTGTTCATACAATCTGAATATAAAACTCCACAGCTACTTTACCCACATCAGTGCTTTACCTAGCTTTTTGCTGAAGCAGGAAAGTGCTTCTCTTTCCCAAGCTATAATTTGCAGTAAACATTTTTGTCATTAAAACACGAAACTCTCAACAAATAAGTTGACACTAAAATAGCCAACGATTAAAGAAGCATCTGCCAACCAGCTCCATATAAACTTTGTTCCTCCATTTGGAACCTTAGGGAAACATGGCACGTTCGGCCTCGAAGAACTGCCGGGTGTTGCAAGGCATGTGGGAAGTTTCAACAACATCATCCATTCCATCTAGATCTGCCAGACACAAATATCTGTAGCACAGCCAACGAAGAACAAGATCCCACCAAAACACACTGTCTCTGAGTTGATCTGCCCACCTGCATCCCGACCACAGGAGATATCAACCAGCACACGCATTAATTACTACTGCTACTATTATAAATTGGCTACTATTTTATGGCCATCATCATCCTCTGATGGTCTCTTCTAGTGGCTCAAAGCATGTGATTTCCAATGCTTTGTTTCCAGAGCTAACAAAAGCAAAAATTAAGAAAGAAGCACAGCTCTACACTATTCCTTCTAAGGCTCCTTTCTATTTAAAATAAATGTATAAATAAAGGGCATTTTTTAAAAACATCTGTGGTGGGCTGGGGATTTAGCTCAGTGGTTCCGGCACCTGCCTGGCAAGCACAAATTCCCAAGTTCAATCCCTGACACTACAATGCCAGGTGTGGTGGCTCACACCTGTCATCCCAGCACTTGGGAGGCAGAGGCAGGAGATTACTGATTCCAGGTTTGCCTGGGCTACATAGCGAGCTCAGGGCCAGCCTGAACTACATAGTGAGACCTTGTCTCAAAAAAAAATTTTTTTTTTAAGAAATACACAGGAAGCAAAACAAGTGTCTGCATGCCTTAATACAGGGCTGTGAGGATCCGTGGCTCACACCCCTCCCCCAGCTCAACGAGCGACCCACAGGGAGGGAGATGGAGCCTCTGATTTGGGTCATCTCTGGAACTTGGAGAGAGGGGACGCAGCAGCTATCAACAGCAAACAAACACGCTGAAACTTAACAGGGCTGCCTGAGAACCCAGATAGCCAACGTGTTCTGCTAAGCAAGCACACAGTCCTGGAGACCTTAGCAGTTACTTACACACACACACACACACACACACATCAGGAGCCCCAGCCGTCCTCTGGTTCCTGGTTAATGGAAGGTCTTTCACAAGCAGCAAGGGAAAGCTGGGGAAGACCTGTGAACCGCCTGCGCCTGGAACACACACAGATACAAGACCTCATGCTGTTGAAGCACAACGTCTGAACAACCACGCCCCACACAAAACAAACTGACACCGGAACGGAAGAAAAACAGAAACTAGAGTTGCTGTATTATCTAAAATGTTGCATCTTGAACAAAAAATAAGCATGCCAAAAAAAAAATGTGGTCCATTGACAGAAAAATAAGTAATTAAGCAGTCAGTAAGAACTATCTCTGAGTGAACACAGATGTAAATCTCAAAACAACTATTACAAATATGTTTAAAGAAGTAAAAAAATACAAAGTGGTCAAAGAATGAAAGTACAAAGACAGTGAGTAGAGATCAACAATATTCAGATATTTATTCCAAAAAGAAAGTCAAATGGGAAGACTGCAGTTAAAAACTACAATATCGCACATTGAGCTGCCAGAAGAAAATCAGCCAGCTCAAGACAGGTAAGTAGACGTTATCTAACGCAGACAGCAATACGCAACCAAAGAACAGGAAGCTGAAAAACAAAAGCGGGGCAAGCATCTGGGAAACCATCAGGTATACTCACAGAATTCTGAGCAACAAATAGAGGAGACTGAAAAATAAAGAATTCTGAGCAACAAATAGAGGAGACTGAAAAATAAACAAATACTTGAAGAAATGATGGATGGTAACTCCCCAGATGCAAAGAACGCTGATCTCCACACGTAAGAAAGTGAATAAGAACTTAGGACTCAAGAAATCTCAGGAAGTATTTGAGGGACAACTTAAAGAGATTTACAAACAAACAGAGAACATCTGAATATTCAAAAGCACAAGCAAAGGCAAAACCTTAAAAGGAACAACAAAATACATTATTGACCAAAACTAAGAAGCCTCAGCAAGATTAACTGAATATCAGGAAATGGAAAATTGAGAAAGCAGTGGAGTGATATTTATTTAAAATGCTGGGGGAGGTCAACTAAGAATCTAATATCCAGCAAAACTATCTTTCAGCGATAAAGACAAAAAAGGTTCCCCAGATGAAGAAAACTTGTTGCTAACAGATCCATCCATCGAAAACACTTTGAAAAAGAGAAGTCAGACATGGTACACACACTTGTAATTCCAGCACTGGGGAGGCTCAGACAAAAGGATCACAAGTTCAAGAGCAGCGTGGAAAGCCTGAAAAAGGAGGGGAAACAGGATGACACCAGGAAATAACTCAAATCCACACAAAACATTAATATACTACAAGCATAATTTCCCCTCATTGTTACCCAAATTGTTTAAAAGGCAAGTATGTTTAAAAAATGATTATAAAACTATACAGTAAGGGTTATATAAAGCTATAACCTACATGACAGTAACAGCAAAAGGGAGCGAACTTGGAAAGGGGCCATGTTAGCAGTTTCAATCTGTGACTGGAATTAGGATCCTCTTGCTAAAAAGCACAAAATTTTTAAGTTAAAAGTTGATTATTACTGTATATTCAAATGGGTATGATATAAAAGAACACCAAACAGTATACTAGAACATACCATGAGAAAACCAAAACACACAGAAGAAAGACACACAGAAGATAAGAAGATGGCAGACATAACTAACCATATTAAAAAATATAGTGGGCCGGAGATTTAGCTCAGTGGTTCCAGCGCCTGCCTCGCAAGCGCAAGGTCCTGAGTTGGATCCTGGTAACCACATACAATGCTGGGCGTGGTGACTCATGCCCACCAACAATCAACCAGCAATCAGCACCATATACCACAGTGCCGGGCATAGTGGCTCACGCCTGTAATCCCAGCACTCAGGAGGCAGAAACAGGAGGATTGCTAGTTCGAGGCTTGCCTGGGCTACATAGTGAGCTCAGGGCCAGCCTGAACTACAAAGCAAGACCCTGTCTCAAAAAATATATATATATATAGTGAATGTACGTCAATTAAATACTCAAATCAAAAATAAAGGCCATTTCTAAGACTGGATTGTAAAACAACAGAATTCTCAAAAGGCAGGCTTTTTTCCTTTCCCCATACTAATCATTCTTTTTTCAGAATTTTTATTTTATTTTATTGGTACATGGAGTTCACATTCATCCTCATATGATTCTTATTTGCATCAAGAGTGCTCGCTTCGGCAGCACATATACTTATTTGCATCAAGAAACCTGATGTCATTCTTCCTGTTGTTCCATAATGGCATTTCTTCTTTATTTTCTGGCCACCTGTAAGATTTAATGTGCTTTTATGTAGTTTCTGTAATTTGTGCTCGGGGTTTGTTGAGCTTCTTGGACACTGGGTTGCTTTTATCAAATTTAGAGAGCTTTTAGGCATCACTCCTTAACATACATTGTTTCTCCCTCTCTTTTCAAGGGCTCAACTGTACATACAGAAATCATTGACATCAAATTAATTTTCCTTCTATTCTTTTTTCTGTGTTTCATTTTGGATAGTTCCTATTTCTGTGTTCTACAGGACACTATTTGTTCTGTAATCCTAATCTACCATTAATCCTACCCTCTTTATTTTTCATTTCTCATACCATAGTTTTCATCTCTAGAAGTTCATTTTGACTCTTTTGTAATTCTCCCATTTTATCTATGGCAACTTTGGCAACATGATGAACACAATTACCATTTTTAAAGTCTCTTAATTCTAACATTTATGTCACTTTTGGGGAGATTTGATGAATTTGCTTTTTCCCTCATTTAGTTACATGTTTTTCTTTCCTTTTCATGAACAGTAATTTTTTTACTGAATTCCAGCCCAATTTTACACTGTTGGGAAGGGTGGCGTTTTTCAAATTCCTGTTGGTATTCTTGAGCTTTAACTGTACAACATAGTCAGGCTTCGTGAAAACAGTTTGATCATGGTAGGTCTCACTTTTATGATTTGTTACAGTGGGCCTGGAAATAGTTATTATTTCTTCTGAGTATTCAACGTAAGGCTCCCTAGCTGCAGTTTGCAGTCTCCCTCTTGGGAGAAGACACTGCTCCCAGCGCTGCATCACGGCCCAGGACTGTGAGCCCTGTCCCTCGGGGCTGGGTCTTGCTGATCAGGCCAGTTTCCCCACAGGCTCCACCGAGCAGCGTGCTGCTGAGCAGGGCAGGCGGCTCCAGCAGGGCTCTGTGAGGCCCCTCTCCAGACATGAGTGAGACAGTACATCAGACAATGGTCCCGTGTCTCTGTCCTGCAAGCTTTCACTGGGCACTCCAGCACTGGTCTTCCTAGCCTCTCAACTCTGCTTTCTCAACTTGGGGTTTTGTGGGGATCCATGGCTTATATGTCCCTGTCTGGAAATTTTAAAAGTTGAAGCAATCATGAGCCTCACCCAATTTGTCTGCTTCCCCTCTGAAACCACTGTCTTTCATTACCTAGTGTCCTGTCTTGAAAACTCTTGTTGAAGGTATTTGTCTGCTAGTTTTAGTTTCTTTCTGGAGTAGGGTGAAGACAGTCTGCCTCCCCTGTGGCCAGGGTGGAAGCCCTATTTGTAATGTGGCTACTAGAAAGTTTAAGACTACATATGTGTCTTGCATTTTATTTCTATTGTACAGTGCTATTTTGGACACTTGCTGAAGTCACCTCAGGACAATTGGGAAGGAGCCTAAAAAGGCTGAAAACAAAGTCTCAATGCACCTCAATGACTGGAGATCAAGGGGAAAGGGGATGGCAAAGCAAACTGAGAAATTTCAACCTACAATCAGAAAACCAAGAAAGTCTGTGGTTGTTAGAACAGGCATCATGGGAAGCAGAGTGTGCATTTAACAGTATTGACAGTATGTGGACATGTGAGTTAACAAAAAAAATGTTAAGGATAACAATGTTGAAGACTGAAGGCCTCATAGCAGTGGCCTTGGGATGGGTATCATGGTTGGTATCTCGAAACACGTCCGTTGAGACATGGAATTCAACTGATCTTCCTGCCAGATTGTGCCACAAACCTTCACTATTCTGTTTCCTATATCACTAGATCACTTCGTGTAGAAACTCAATTACTACATTTATCCACATATTTGCCTCTTGTTGACTATTCATTCTTTCTGATTTTTTATTTCTTCTAATCTTACTTCCTATTGCCTAAAGATGGGCCTTTTATCAGCAGTGTAGGTCAGAGTTTTATTTGCCTTCCAACTACCAAACCAATCAATTGTAATAAAAAGTCAAATTTAGGGTTCGTTGTTTCTCAACTCTTTTACTTCTCCTGAATACGCAGTGCATGTTTTTCATTGCTCTATAGGATACTTTTCTCTTGCAGGGAAAAGAGGTATCTGTGACTTGGACTCATTAAAGGTAACTATTTTTGGCAATACTTTACAAGTCAATAGACTAGGGGTTCTTTAATTAATCAAACATAATTTAATCACACCTAACAATGAAAGGTAATTTAATCATACATACCTATGGCTATTCCATAATCAAGAAATGACAAAAAATATAATTGTAACTTCTAGAAGGTAAGATAATTTCCTAGAAACATGAAAAAAGCATTGATATTATAGATAACTATATCATGAAGCCCTCAGGTTTCTTTCTGAATGTATCAAGCATCGTATTTCAAAGCCCTACAATAAAATTATCAAAAAGGCAGAATGGTTTGCCCATAAAGAAATTTTCAACAAACTTCAAAAAAACTAAAAATAACTCAGACTAAGTTCTTCAAACATCATGGAATTAAGCCTAGAAAAGATAATGAGAAAAACTACAACTGCCAAATAATTAAACAATACATTCATGAAATCTTCTAAGTAATTCACACGTGTAGGAGGGAGGACAGTGAATGGATCCTTACACATGTCAAAGACTTATGCCTACAATCTGTGAAATACACGTTGCCTTACTCAGATAAAGAAATTTTACAAATGTGGTATCCTGGATTGTTCATATGGGCCCAAGCGAATCATGAGCCCTTCAATTCAGATAGTCTTCCCCAGATGAAGGCAGGCCAGAGTACGATGCAACCACGAGAGACCAGGCAGAGGGACACAAGACATCAGCTCTGGTGGTGGAGGAAGAGGACCCGTGGGAGCCAGCGGCTGGGAGGAGGAAGGAAGCGTGGCCAAAGCTGCAGCAGTCCAGGAAACAGACTCTGTGACGGTCCCACCTTTAGCCCAGTGAGGCTGGTGTCAAATTTCTAACTTCTAACCATTAAATAATAAATTTGTGTTGCAAGTCTTAATAAGTTTATGGCAATTTTTACAATATCAATAGAGAAGTATGCTTGATCTTAGCCAAAAGGTTGAGAAGCAATAGCAATAGAAAACTAACAGAATGAGATGAAAAAAATCAAAACAGAAAGGAAAAAATTTTGGACTGGTAGTAAGAAGATATATCAAAAAGAATATCAAAATATATATCAAATAATCCAAAAGAAGAATTTATCAAAAAGTATATCAAAACTTATAGAATATAGCTAAAGAAGTACTTAGTAGAAAGTTGACAGTCTTAAATATATATACAGAAAAGAAGGCTAAAACTCAACAAGGTAAACTTCTAGCTCAAAAATTAAAAATCCTGCTGTAAAAAAAGAAATAAGGGAAAAGATCATAAAATAGAAAACATATAATGTCAAAAAGAACTCGAGTTGGTTCTTTTAACAATAAAACTGACAAGTCCCTCCTATGCTTAAGAATAAAAGAAAAAATACAATAAATTACCAATTTCAAAAAAAAGACCCTACAGATGTTGAAGATATGGGGTTATTAAAAATCATACTATAATTAATAAATCTGTACAAAACAGATTCCTTAAAGGATACAATATACCAACAAAATGGAAAGAGAAATGTATTTTTAATAGCTATATAATTTTAACAGTTGGTTCTCTAATAAAGAAAGGAAACCCATTAATAGATTGCTTCCCATACAATTCTTCTCAAATTTGTTAAGTTTAATTATTGCTATGTGACTATTTAGAAGAATGGCCTTATTTTCTGGCAAGGTAAACTATGAGATAAAGATAATGATGTCTGTAGTTTACATTCAAATTCAGCAAATCTAAATACATTTGAAACATTTAATAACACACATATAAAACCACACATGAAGATCAGTGTCAAATTCAATGATTTATAAAAAGAGAAAAATATATTAAAATTAAACAAAGTTTTAATATTTGCAAAACTAGGCATGTGAACACCTAGGCCTGGAGGACAACAATGACCACCCAAACTCAAATCTCCCCACATGACTTCTCAAAACACACCAAAAAAAAATCAAGACAAAAAATAAAGCCACATGTGCCGGGCGTGGTGGCTCACGCCTGTAATCCCAGCACTCAGGAGGCACAGGCAGGAGGACTGCTGAGTTCGAGGCTTGCCTGGACTACATAGTGAGCTCAGGGCCAGCCTGAACTACAAAGCGAGACCCTGTCTCAAAATAAATAAATAAATAAATAAATAAATAAATAAATAAAGCCACATGCGACCTGCATTTTCATTGTTACCAGAAAAAAAAGAAACAACCATGACATTCAGATTATCTGTAAATAGGGAAAGAAACCAAATAACAATGGAGCTCCTAGACCCATGTAACACGTCCCTCTGGACATGGAGACCAGGGAGCAAGAGCTTTGTGATTCCTTGTAAAGCTAAGTACAGAAGAGCACAGGAGAAACCAAAACACAGGAGGACACCGCCCCCAGAAAAATATCCAACTAAATGCTAAAACTCAGGGACTTAAAGCAGCATCATGAAGAAAGGCTTGAAAGTGAGTGGGACGAAAAATCAGAAGCTTCATAAAGTGTCCTTCCTGGGGAAGAATCAGACACTGCACAAAAGGAAGATGTGGCAGAGAAAGGGTGAAGGAAAGAAGACCATGAGAGAAAGATATACACCCTGCGAGAAACAGACACGTGCCCCTCTCCCTGTCGCATCCTAAAAGACACTCCACAGCTGAGGGCCACACCAACAGAAGGAAGCTGCGAAGGGAGCTGTGCTGGGAAGAGAAGAATACAAAGACAAACAAGCAGGCCTCACACTGCTAAGCCCGGCTGACAGCAACTTCTCTGGAGAAGCAGGAACTGGAATTGGAGACGTAGGGAGGCGTCTGGAGAGCTGACCAAACTCTACCTCTCCACCTAGGAACGGGCTCCACGGAGTTTCCCATGTGTGAAAGTATAGTCAGCCATATACCTGTGGTATCTATTTTTCTGGATATAGAACTATACTTCAATTTGAAAGTTTTAAAAAAATATATAATGCCTGATGTCTACAGAATTACAGTCTGAGAAACATATAAGAAAACTCACAAACAACCAAAGTAACCTTCTGTTCTTTAAAGACGGAGGACATGCTATAATAAATGACATCGTTGCGTCGGAAAGGATAAGGGTGTGTCCGGGTCCACTCCTCTCACCTACAGCAGTTACACTGCTCAGTTTACATCGTTTATTGAGGACAACTCTGTCCCCCTTCCCGCAGATGCCCAAGTAACTATGACAACCAATTGGAAGGCACAGGCGGAAGCACATGACCCACACTGTGCCCATCCTACCCAAGACATTCATTGCAGCTATGGGGGAAAATTTTTCTGGATCCTGAAGATCAATTCAGAGAAAGGAGGTAGCAAATGATGAGTGCATAGACAGGGAAATGGGAAGTACAAAATCAGGTGGCATTTCTGAACGCCTGAATCCAGCAATATCTAACCAGTGAACCACTCATTTTTGTGAGCTAAAACATCCTTTTCTGTGTGGGCCTCTTTGAGTTGCTTAGGTTTTTGTTACCTGTAACTGAAAGAGTCTAGTCTAACACAAAACCTGAAAGAAGGACTGACCTGAGTACAGGGTAACTTAAAAGGCAACCCTTCCATGTGTGATCATCGGGAACAGAGAAGCTAAAGCCTTCTCTCTGAACCCACGAGACAGTTCCTTCTGAGTTCACTGCATTAGTAATTGCTTTCTCCTGTTGGATCAACTACAGAAAGGAAAAACCACAATGCTGGTGAGGACAGAAAGATGGAAGAGTAAGTGGCATATTTAAATCACTTCAAATCTCTTTTGAAAACTCAATTTTACTGCTTTAATAGGCTTTCTACTAAACAGTAAGATCCGAGAAATTCTCAACAAGGGTAATTTACTGAATTGCAGTAAAGAATATATACTCTATTTTAAAACAGAAAAGGCTGCAGAAAATTTTCATAATAGATATATTCTGAATTTTTAATAGTGCTTTTCTTTGGAAAAAGCTCATCTCCAGAATAAGATGAATAGAAGCTTCAGACTTCAAAAAGCCTTCCTTTCCACCAATATTACAGTGACAAAATATAGATATCAACAGGTACAAATGGGTTCAAATTTAGGATATAAATCTCTATAGTTAGTGAAATTTAATCTAGAAGTACAAGTGTTCCAACACAAGAAAATCAATATAGTACACACATTGATAGGCAAATGAAAAGTATGATCACTTCAGTGGATACAGAAAAAGCATTTGATTAAATCCAACACCATTTCATGATGAAAACATCTATAACCTAGAAATATAAGGGAACATCTTCAGCATGAGAAGGGCATCTAGTAAAACCAGTAATTATCATTATATATAATGATAAAAGATGAAAAGCTTTGGTCCTACCATCAGGAACAAGACAAGGATGCCTGCCTTCTAAGTATTCTCCTGAAGTTCTAGACATTAGGACATTAGGCAAGAAAAAGAAACAAAAAGTGTTCAAATTGAAAAGGAAGAAATAAAACTGTCTGCATGGACAACATAATCCTATATATAGAAATCCCAAGGAGCCCACAATAAAAACAACTAGAGCTAATAAGCAAATTCAACAATATGGTGAGGAAAGATCAACACACCAAAAACAGTTGAATCTATGCACACAACAGGAATGAACAACTTGAAAAGAAAATGGCTTGGTGTTTTCTTGTTGTTTTGTTTTGTTTTTGAGACAGGGTCTTGCTTTGTAGATCAGGCTGGCCCTGAGCTCACTATGGAAGAAAATGTTTTTTTTTTTAAATTCAATTTACAGCTAGCACTCAACAGAACAGAATGCCCAGAAATAAAATTTAACCCAAGAAGAAAGACTGGAAACTACAAAACATTACTAAAGGAAATCAAAGATCGATACAAAGAGAAAGAAAACCTGTGTTCAGAATGAAGACTTAAAACCCGCACAAATAGATTTAATGCAATTCTGACCAAAATTCCATCTGCCTTTTTACAGAAATGAAAAGGCTAATTCTCAAATTCAGATAAAACTGCAAAGGACCCTAAATTATAGTCAAAATAATATTGAAAAAGAAAAACTTCTCAGAGGGGCTCATAAATTTTAAAATTTTTAAATGCAGCAGTCGATGCATTAGAAAGCATGAAGGTCATATAACCATTACCCCTTGAAAATACAGCTTGAGATCTCCCAGCCATGTGTTGTGCTGCACTTTGCACTAAAGGAGGCAGTACCTTACGGTGAGCTAGAATATGCTTTCGGAACACCTTCCGAGCTACAAACACTGTAAATAACTGAAATAAATTTAAAATGACACCTTTCCATATCTAAAATTCAGCAATGTTATATGACTTGCTTCCCTTTACCAAACCAAGACATAGACCTATCCTACTAATGGATCTATCCATTCCAAAACAAACAAGGTTACCCTTTAGGTTTCCAAATACTCATGTAACTCTCATTCAAAGCAACAAGTCAATGATCCCAGCTTCTTTGGATAGTGCTCAATTACATGCTGAATATACAGAGACCAGTCACATTTATAGACCCTAGAAACGTTCTAGAGCCAACTCTTCAGAGAATGGCTGAACTCCTACAGGCTGTGTCCTTGACCACGTCACTCAGTCATTCTTTCCTCCATCTGAAAGAGCCCTTTGATCTGCAACCATTCTAGGTGACTCAAAAGAATCTAAGATGTATATGTGGGTTTGGGGTCTCATCAGAAGGAACAGTCAGGACCCAATAAGAGTTCTTGACTGATGCAGCACCTGAACACACAAGGCCACAGCTTTGGGAAAATGCCTGGACACTCTACATGGGGATGGTGTAGACTATGAGAAGTAGCGTGGTGTCATTTATCATACCATGTATCAGAATGAAGAGAGTGGAAGTTGGTCTGCATCTCTAAGCAGAGTATTATTAAAATCAGAAACAGTCTCATTGACCAAAAATATCAACAAAACTTTCAAAGAAAAATTAGATATCAACAATATCCAAGAGGTCTTTTCATTATCAATGTAATTTACAGTGTGCTATAGATTTCCATCAAGTAAAAGAAGAGAAGAGGAGAGGGAAGGGGATGGGACACAGAGAGGAGAAGGGTAAGGGTAGGGAAGGAGGCAGAGAAGGAGCAGGATCAGAAAACTGTGGCAAAAGCAATAAACTCCATGGAAAGCAATGGATTTGGCTAAAGCAACACATCTACCAAATATTTTCAACACAACAAAACTACACAATGAAGGAGCATATTATGATGCTAGATTTGGCAAAAATAGCTCATTTTGAAGGTCCTCAATATTTTTTATATTTTCACAAGGAAAATATTTTATATTCCCTATCACAGTGCTTGGTATATGATTAGTAAGCATTTGATGATCAATTCAATTGATATATGATTGATTACTGGAAACAAATGGGAGATGGAAGAAATGAACATTCCAAATAAAATTTTCAACATTGGATGCTGGATATCTGCTGCTTCTCCATTTTAGAAAGCTAATCTAGTAAGAAGGGGACTGTGTGAAAAATAACAGGGTACAGTGGAAGAAAGTCAAGATTTGGATTTGGAAAGACAGATTAAAATCTTACTGGCTTTATCCTCAAGAAAATACTCAGTTTATGTAAGTCTTAGTTTCCTCAATCTGTAAAATGGGGATCGCAATATCTACCTTACAAATACAGCACACCAGTGATTCCGGCGCCTGGAACAAACTACAAAACCAGCTCTCCAATCAATTCTGTAATTCACAATGTGGCCCACAGATGGATGTCACTAACAATGCTCACCATCTGGTAGCTTCCTGTTTTAAATAATTATTCTTGCTAAGTAGGTGCCAAGCTTTTAGAATCACTATATTAAATGTGTGCACCCTCTACATCTCAGTATCCTTAGACAAAGCCTCGTGTGACCAGCCATAACTGAGTTACCGGGAGGTTATTCTGAAGATTCAAAATAATGTAAGAAAAACACTTTGTGCAAAGCCAGGCATGTGGCAGACACCAAGTCACTGCTATTTAACCATTTCACTAATACCTTTATGTAATCCATTTGCTTCTAAACTGTTCCAGTCAGACCATCTTGAGATAAAGATTAATCCTATCCTATCGGCCACTTCCAGTAGCATATGAACAAGACGGGCATAAGAGGATGTGTGTTGTTCTTCCCAAAAACTCAAGCCGATTTCTTCAACCTTGACCTCTGCATCTTTGTTGGATCCTCAGAGACCTGAGAACTTGGTAGACAGCACCTTTGTTTCAAGAACTACTTGTAGGCTAAGGGAAGAAGTGAAGTGTCAAGTTCAAAAAGCAAATTCCAAGTTACCCCTGCCAGGCATGCATTTCCAAGCAGTGGATACAAAACTGCTGTGACTGAGCTGTGCGCGGAGGCTCAGCTGCACCAACACCGGGGAGTCAGAACAACACTGAGCCACCTTCACAGACCTACTGACAGCCAGATAAGCTCCTCGAGCAAGAGTAGTTTAGCAATAAAATAACACAAGTTTCCAACCCACAACAGTCTGCATAAAGCATTCCAACTTAGCTCCAGTGATTACTTCCTCTAGATCATCAGACATCCAGAAATAGTCATTTTATATAAAGCCCACCAACCCATGCCTCGGCACAGGAACAACTGTTAAAAGAGTTAAATTGTAGCCGGGTGTGGTGGCTCATGCCTGTAATCCCAGCACTTGGGAGGCAGAGACAGGAGGATTGCTGAGTTCGAGGCTTGCCTGGGCTACATAGTGAGCTCAGAGCCAGCCTGAACTACAAAGCAAGACCCTGTCTCAAAAAAAGAGTTAAATTGCATTCTAATGACGTTTCAGCAATAGTGTTGACACACTGGAATAAACTTTCCCCACAGAAGCATCTTTTCTAAGCGTAAGTGTCACATCAAGCTCATGAGCTCGAACCCCTAAGTTAGAGGATAATGTCGTATTGGTAGGTGGTGACTAGGACAGCTTAAACAGAATCCCGGCTGGTGACGCTCCCTGACTTCCCATGTTACACACAGCCAAGCATACAACTGTCAGGTTCTTTTATATGCTGTCAAAAAATGCAAAGTCCAAAGATGCAGATGAGTTTTTAAAAGGCAGAAAGAGAAAAATTAGAATTTTATGATTGTGGTTCACATACATTAACTAAATGAAACTGATCACACTATGAATAAACAATACACAACTAAAAACAATAAATCAATTAGCAACTTTCTGGGTTAGATGACACATTAACAAAACCCAATCCAGAGCAGGAACAAGTATTGGAATTTCAGAAAGGCAGACATACATTAAGTAGAACATGCTTAAATGATGAACATTCCTTAAGACAGAAGTCTAATAGGTGTACTATCAAGTTCCAGTGGAAAAATAATTCACCAAAAATAATCAGCAAAAGAACTAAATGAAGTGTTTTTGTATTTGCTGATATGCATCTATAATTTTCACTATGAAGAACAATTTTTATTTGTCTGGTGCCATCAAGTGGTAACATTGTGAAGTGTTCTAAGATTAAATGCAAGTAATTTTTAGGCAGAAAGAGGTCACACGAATGTTTTACTGATGTCAACTAAACACCAGTAAAATTCTACCATATCTGGAAAGGGGAATCAGAGCAGATTTTTTGCAACTCCTCCCCATTTTAAACTCCCAGGCGAAGATGAGAGTTAAGGTAACCACAAAAAATGAGTAGAACTCTAAGACCAGAATGCTTCACCAACATCCCAATAGACTATGGAGTTATATCAAAAAGAAAATTAGTGTCAAAACCAGGGCAACAAATAACTTCAGTCTTAGTTTCCCAACTAGAAACCTTATAATGAATAGCTAAAGTTACATGAAATGTAATAGGAGGTAGATATTATAATCAATATTTTGAAATTATGTGTAAACAGATTCCAAATGATTATATCAACAACTTCAGTAAGATAGTGATTACTAACCAAAAGATTCCACACAAAGCATTCAAAGCTTTTTAATCCCCAGATCCACTGAAATACCTGTACATAGCAATTATGAAATCAGAATTTCCAGGTAAAGATGGCAAAATGAACACATTCATCTAGCTGTGCTCCACCTGAAACTCTACTAATATGGGAGCAAAGAACTTGTTGAAGGCAAAATCCCACAAGAACGAAGAGACTGAGAGGGAAGACAACAGCAGGAAAATTTTAAAAGCTGGAAAGTACAGGGAGGAGCAGTACTGACGGGAAATTCAAGAACCTGACTGACTTAGACAGCACAGAAGATAGGTACAAACACAGGAAAGAAGCTAGAAATAGGAGACTTGATCAAAATGCTGCTTAAGAAGTAGTCAGGAATCATCACTCACTGTCTGACTGTCTGTCTCTCTGTCTCTCTCTCTCTCCTCCATAGCCTGGTATGCAACCTTACACCGTATTACAAGACTTAAGTCTATCTTTACAGAGAATGAAGTAGAAGGTTGAACACAGCGTACAGGCACAGGCAGAGGGAATCCTGTAGTAACTGTGGTATCGGCATGGAGATGACAAGCCAAACCCACAGGGCAACAGTGAAAATAATGGGTTTTCCGGAAAGAAAAGCACTGGAGGTAAGTCACATCAACCTCTGATTCATGTGTTCCAAACAGTCACATAACTAACTGTAGCATGCTTCATTCTATAAGGAAACAAAAACCAAAGTTGATGCTTTAGAAAACAGGAAAAGTTCTACTTATGGACACTGAGTTACGTTTAACTCTGTAAGTTCCTTATCACCTAAATTAATTAGATGAGAATTTACTGCAACTAACAAAGAACACAGTGGTAAACAAACACAAGAATTTCATATACTCTGAGTTTAAAAGCCCATTTCATTTTCTGTCTCAGCTGTGGAGAGGGAAAGCACTAGGATTCTCTGTAAATACTCCTCATGAACAACACAGTCAGGTCAAGACAGATAATGAATTACTTATTCGTCCAAGAGACTTGACATTAATTTTTTAAAAGAATCCTATTTTTGTAGGTCAATTAATCAAGGCATTGAGTTCAATACTTTTGGTGATGTCATTTAGTAATTTCTCAATCTTGTTTCAATACAGGATTATAAAGAAGATATAGTTACACAGTCACACTTTTTTGCAATTGCCAACATAAGATATCACAACATATGATTGCAGGTAAAACTGTACCTTGGACACCTTCTAGAAGTAGGTCAACTCCCTTCCTATAAAAATCAGAAGCAGCTTCATAGTCATCTTCCTCTTCCTTTTTTAAAGCCAGTTTTATTAATTCTCCTGCTTTCTCCAAATAATCCCTCTTGCCAATCTTAGGTTTTAAACTCCCAGGAAAGAGGGTCCGACTTTCCCGTTCTTCTGTTTTGTTCTGTTCGCTGTCAGAAGCAACAGCCCCTAGTGCTGAAGAATCCGAAGAAAAACTGAGACCAAAAGTTCTAATGGGAGAATTTCGATTGGAAGCCATTCCATCGTCTAACTCAGCAAGAGAATCCACATCGACAGTAAGAGAGATCAGGTCGCTGTCGCTGGAGAAGCCTAGAAATGGGATCACAACAGAAAACATCAGTTCAGCATCAGCTGAGAGAATACAAATCACTCTCCCCATGTTTTCATGCTACCAGATTCCATCAGGGAGGCTGGAAGTCAGCGTCCACCAATGTGTTTGATAAGTTTACTTCATTCACTTTTACACTGTCTCTTTGTAGCTCTGGAAAATAATCCTCTTGCCTCAATCACCAAACTAATACTGAAGACAAGTCTATCTAGCCTTGGTGCCAAAAAGAGCCAGTGTGGTGGTGCACGCCCAAATCCCAGGCTGGGACAGGAGGATCACTGCAAGCTCAAAGCCAACTGAACCACATAGTGAGACCCTGTCTCGAAACAACTATAAAAAAGAAAAGAGCCTTCACCAAAAGATCTTGCAAACTGTTTACAGAAAAACAAATCTCGTGAACACAGCTGCTGTAAATAGCATTAAGCTTTGGAGTAAGACCAAAGAAAGTACTTGAATCCCAGCTCCTAACAAAGTGTGGCCAACAGCATTAATTCCCTCATAATTCATAATGCAAGCCTTTACATGATGAATAGTCAATGTATATAAGTAGCACAATAGAGTCTCATGAAATTGTAACTATTTATGACAATTATGTAATATTAAATAGCAGCTAAATAATCCATCCCCAGAGGTGAACCTTCAATTAACCATCCACATCTGGAAAATGCATGCTATTTAAATTTTTTTAAAGGATTAAATTTTCAGAAAAATATTTTTCAGTCTTCCACAGGCTTTTGGAGAGAATTCTAGACCTCACTTACTCTTTATTTTTCAGACAGAAAATGTATAGTAGGGTTACAGAACTATTTCACAGTGAAAATTACTTCTCCCATTTCATATAACTGACTTCATGGTAAATAAACGCAATCTACAACAACAGATGGCAAACTGGTTTCAAGATCTCACTTTACATTCTTAAAAATGATTTAGGGTCCCAAATAGCTTTTGTGTATGTGGATTATACCCGTAAATATTTAGCAACGTGGTACTGATTTAAGAAACTGAGACCAAGTAAAGCATTAAGAATCATGTATTAACATAAATTTTATGAAAAATACCTGTATATGCCAAAACAAAAAAAATATTGTGGGCACTCTTTCATGTTTTTGAAAATCACGCTAATGCTTGGCTTAAGAGAATATGACTGGATTCTCATATCTGACTGCACAATATCTGTCATCACATGCTATTCTGGTCAAAAGACACAAAGAAAATGTCACATGGACTTATAATTGGAAAAGGAACAGGAGTTTCTGTAGCCTTTTCGGGGAACTATGGACATACTTCTTTGATACTACACCAAAAATTCCAAGGAAGTTAGTTGCACAATAGAATATAAAATCCTTTTAACAAAAGTTCCATTTCTGTTATAGCTGAACCCACTATACACTGAATGGATTTATCATCCAAACTTGAGTTTATAACACATGGGTCATTTTGAAAATATTGGTTCCCTGAGATCTTCCAAATGGTGATACTACATTTCATTATTACAGTATCCAAAAACATCACATTTGTTCAAAAAATGCCAATCTCATCAGAAAATTCTTGAAATTCTGCAATGCTCAAAGTAGCAAAACACTACTTCAAAATACTTTGAACTCACAGTAGCAGAAGTCATGCAAAAATCCTACTGTGGGGCTGAAAACTCACTGGCAACAATACTATCAATGGTTTTCCTTGAAGTGTCCGCTGACTTCTGTGAGTTTTAAGAAAAATGAACTGTCCAACAGCCCAGTCTGAGTAACAACAGGGCCAAGCGTTCCACGCAAAATGGTTTTTCCCATGAAAACAGCAGCCAGTTCAACTCAGGGCTGCAGCCGCTGCCTCCCAGTGGGATGGCCACAGCGGCTCAGGTTTGCAGCACACTTCCGGTTCATGACGCAGAATGTTTAACAAACATGCACTCAGAGGGGGAGATTTAACACAACTAATAGTCTTTCCTGCTTGGCCAACGCCATTCTAAGGAAAAATCAGCACTGGTTTTTCCAAAGGTAGAGCAATTCCTACTGCTACAGTTTGGGGTCACCGTCCTGACCGCTGGGCACAGCAGTTTTACCCCCACTACTATTGCACAATGACTGCAAAGGTCAACAGGGTGGGAAGGCCCAGAATGCCCTAACATCGCCATCACAAGTTTCTGCCTTCTGGTCCCCTGAAGAGGCCTCAGCAGGACCCTCAGCGGGTCTGACAACTACACTCGCATAAGCTGAGATTCACAATTCAGCTGTGTAATGCAACAGCTGGGGAACAACCACCAATATGACATCTGCATCACCACTATTAACTGCCCAGTTTTCCCGAGAAGAAAATGACCCCTCAGGATTAAATACTAACTCAGACTTGATGGTGGGTCAGACCAGGCGATTCTAAGATCCGGGACCAGCACACGTTTTTCTATAACAAGCCAGAGTGAGAACGTGTGAGGTTCTGTCGGCCACGCGCTGTGTCACAGCCACTCAGCTTTGCTGCAGAAGCACAAAAGCAGCCACCCAGAGGACAACATGGACACGAACAAGCACGGAGCTTTTCAATGCAACTTTACTGACGGAGACTGAAGTTTTCATTCTCTCTCATTTCCACACCATAATATAACATTCTTTCGGGTTTTGTAACCATTGAAAAACACGTGAAAACCACTCTGAGCTCCCAGGCCATCCGGAAACAGGTGGCTGCTGGAAGGGTATGGCCATGTAATGTAGAACATTGAAATTAATAAACACTTCAGTTGAAAGAAGTTCTGGTTGATACAGCTAATCACAGAAGAAAGGAGATGCTGTGCTATGCATCTACGCCTGCTCTCTGGTGTCTCGTCACGATGACCTTCACGCCTCCTGTCGCACTGCTGTGCTCCATGCTGCACCTGGTTTTCATTTCTAACAAGAACAAAAACCAAAGAGCAAAGGGGTAGAGTTATGTGTCCTCCATTTCTTAGCTTCTGATCACAAAAATCTAGGAACACAGTCATACATCCTTTTACCTGTGCAATCTTATTTTATTAGCAAAGAGAATCATAATTAAATGAAATTATATCAAAAAATTTAAACCATCAAATCATCTAGGGAGAGAGAATATAAAATCAAGTAAATAAATATTCTATACAAAAATTTTCCTTTTGAAATTCTACCCAATTTCTAAACGAAGAATCTTTAAAAAGAAAACAACAAAAATGCAAGCAGGTTAGGAAAAGGCACATTTTGCCAAACTATAGAAATAAAGGAAAATAAGTGATTTCTGATTAACCTTTTTTAAGGGCATTTTGGCAATGTATGTCAAAAGCACAAACACCACTTTAATCTCTAACCCAGAAATTCAGTGTTTATACCAAAATCAATCAGAGACATGCAAAAAGATCTATGTGTAAGAATGTCCATGTAAAAATTTTGAGATAATGTAAATTTCTAACAATAGATAATTATGGTGCCTCCCTATGATAAAACATTATACAGCTATTAAAAATTATGCTACCGGGGACTTCCATTTTTGGGTCCCCCTTCTGTCCCTCTTAAGCAGACGCTTTTTTTTTCAATAGTTTTCCTACTCTTAACAAAATTAGGCTATAGAAGAATGCATCAGGCTAAGGTATGCATGATGTATCATATAAAAGTGTCACAACACAAAACAGGATGCACACTGTAATTCTAATTACACAAACACATGTGGAGGAAAGCAGCTCAAGTATAGTCTAAGTATTAATAGCAATTTTCTGTGTGGCGAGATTATAGGCCACTCTGTAATATGGATTTCATAACATTCTTTGTAAACAGTAAGCCCTTATGCTCCATATCTGAAAAATATCAAAGGAAACGCTGCAAGGACTAAAACTAGGAATGTGCTTGAGAATAAAGTTATAAATATTACCAAAGACATCTCCTTAGCCATCCATCACAGCTAATCCTTTTCCAGGACTTGCCAACCCCTTTTCCCCCTATTTTAATCTCTCAGTTCCTTTTTAATGAAATGTCCTCCAGACTGCTCATGGATGGGGTCACACAGGGCCTCACATGGGCTGGGCATGTGCAGCTGAGCTCAGCTGCCCTCACAGCATCAAGATGACACCTTGCTATGTCTGGACAGGAAATGTCTCCAAGGGGCCCTGTGCTAAGGGTTTGGTCCCCAGGCCATGGTGTGACTGGGAGGGAGTGGGAAAAAATTAAGTCACGAGGACCTGCCACTGAAGGGAACATGAGGCTGTGGCCCCTTCACCTCTTCCTGTTCCCCGGTTGCCATGAGGTGAGCAGCTTCCCTTCCGCCTGCTCCCACCACGATGTTCCATCTCACTGCGGCCCAAAGGCCAGAGCCAACGGAACAGGGACCATGGCCCAGAAACCTTGAGCCACAAAGCTACTCCCATGTTAAAATCCTTTCCCCACTACAACAGTGAGCCCCATCTGTGACATACAGATATCCAGACCTGCTTGATCTGTCTCACATCCAGGGTACACTTGCTTAACACAGTGGTCCTAGAAATCAGCCTCACAATTCAACTTTTTTTTTTTTTTTGCACAAAATGACATGTAAATATTGAGATGGACACTAAACCCGAGAAGTTCTGAGAGACAGACAAGACCCAGGTTCTCAGTTCAGGTAAGCAGGCAGAGTGCTTGCGAGACGGGGTCTCTCTGTCCAGAGCAAAGCCACACCAAAGTCAACGATCCTGACGGAGGCTCTGCAGGCCGTCACCAGAGTAACAGGTGAGGCTTCACCAGCATCATCAAGTTAAACACCTAAAGCTTTTTTGGAAGTGACACGAGGGGGAAGTCAGAGGTTTTATGAAAGCACTCTGCCTCCAGCTTTATATCACAGAGATTCTAGTCTCAGGGATATTAGAGGGCCCCGGGTGACTTGTTAGAAAGCTGCTACAGACACGAGGGTTTATTTAGCATCCCAGTTCACCTACCTACCTCACCTCCGTGCTTTGAACTGCTCAGAGTAGGGCAGAGTAGCAGAATCTGTCTAGGACACTGTGGCTGAAAGGCCCCAGAGGAAAAGGTTGAGCTGCCACAAAAAAATCTTTATACCAAAAGCTATCAGAAATCTGTATTTGAAGACCATCTGTAAAAAGAGATCAGTCTCCTTTAGAACAACAGGTGGGCTCTCATGGGTGACTCTATATAAATCCACGGCCTCATTACTATTAGCTGATAGCCTCGGTGAACTCTGAGGTTCAAACATTGCCGTTGTCAACCAGAGGGAATTGCTACTTGTCCTAGCAGCAGTGACTCACATACTTCATGCACAAAGCAAGATGATCCGGCGGCAGAACAGAGGGTACCTCGAGGCAGAAGATTCACACACGGGCTGAGAAACAGGCCTTACACAACCTGTAGTGAGCACTCAGTGTAACGCCCAAGCCACTAGGACCCCTCTGCTCGATGCCCCGGCAGTCACTCAGGAAGAGTGACTGTCACCGAGAATGTTTCCTTCAATATGTCGCCCTGGGACATGTTTGTGTGCACACTCGAGCAGTGATGAAAAGAACACCAGAACTGTGAACTTTCATGAGAAGCAGAATATGCTCCAAAACAACGCAGTGATCATAATTACAATCAAAATCATTCTCGAGAACAATGATGATCCTTCACTTGGCTTCCCTTTCACCCCAACTTTTTTTTTTTTTGAGACAGGGTCTTGCTTTGTAGTTCAGGCTGGCCCTGAGCTCACTATGGAGCCCAGGCAAGCCTTGAACTTCAGCAATCTTCCTGCCTCTGCCTCCTGAGTGCTGGGATGACAGGCATGAGCCACCACACCTGGCACTGTGGTATGTGGTGTTGATTGCTGGTGGGCGTGAGTCACCACGCCCAGCATTGTATGTGATTACCAGGATCGAACTCAGGACCTTGTGCTTGCTGGGCAGGCAACAGAACCACAGAGCTAAATCTCCGGCCCTCACCCCTGACTTTTTATCTGCTGCTCCCCATAATCTTCTCAGAGCTCCAGGGCTTCAAACCTGTTACCAGAGCTCCAGTTCATGCTGAGCTTTCTATACCAAACGTGGGTTCTACCTATCTCCCTCCTAAAATTAAATCTTTTCACCGCACAATATGATACTATCTATTTCCACGAATGTTGTCAAAAACAATCTCAGATACAAGACTTAGTCCCTCTGAAACCCCATTTTTTTCACTTATCAAATAAGGCATTCATATCAATTTTATTATTCCCTGCACCTAAAACCTTGATTTCTACAACATATCACAAGTGTTTTTATTATTTGTCCCACCTAACCCTTAAACTTTTAATTTCCAATATTATCCTCAACAGCCCTAGAGTTTTTGTGCGTGTGTGTGTGCGCATACACACACACACACACACACGTACATTCTCGTTTATGTTTATTTCGAGAAAAATAATCTGTTCTTATTTCCTGTTCATGTTAAGCTCCACCACTGAGGCAACTAATAAAATAAAGTTGAGTAAATAAGCACTTAAAAAAATGTCTTCAAACTGAGTAACTAATAGATACTCTACACTGTAAGTGTTCGATAATTGCAATCTGGAAATTTAGAGCTCTCATGGTGCCACCTAGTGGACATTTGTAGAGTAAAAAATCTAAATTTAAATTACTTTTAATTCGATTTTCAATGTTATATTACACGGTGTATTATATGGGCTTTAAATTAATCTTAAAAATAGATTTAGGGTATTAAAAAACCAAACAACAGGGGCCAGAGGGTTAGCTCAGTGGTTCCGGCGCCTGCCTCGCAAGCGCAAGGTCCTGAGTTCGATCCCCCGTAACCACATAGAATGCTGGGCGTGGAGACACGCCCACCAACAATCAACACCGCATACCACAATGCTGGACGTGGTGGCTCACGCCTGTCATCCCAGCACTCGGGAGGCAGGTACAGGATTGCTGAGTTCGCGGCGGCTTGCCTGGGCACCATAGTGAGCTCAGGGCCAGCCTGAACTACAAAGCGAGACCCTGTCTCCAAAAAAAAAAAAAAAAACCAAACAACAAAAGGAAGTTCCTGCTCAAAATGATCCTGCCTCAAGAAATCAATCCACTAGATGAAAATACAACACAAATTATAGAAAATTAATGGTATTTTGATATTGATTCTTATTGAGCATAAGTAACCATAAGCCTTCCGGAGTGGTCCCCCAGTGTTTAACTATGATCAACAATATTCAATTTAACAATCTGCTGAGAATCTCAGTGCCAGTCCATACACAGGAAAAGTATTATTACCTTGACATTAAGTAAACATACAAATTTGGGCTAAATGTCATTTTTAAAGAATCCCTTATGAAAACCAGCAATACAATTCTGTTCTCAAAAATGTATATTTCATTCACCTATAGGTGGCTAATTCCAGACAGCTATCTAATCTTTACAATTGTTATAGTGCCCACTTGAGGAGTTCTTAATCTATTAATTTATAGGTCCACCCTCCCAAACCAGTAGATGTTACTACTGCAGGAGACATTGAGAATATTCACCCTAAAACTGCGTGTGTGTGTGTGTGTGTGCGTGTGTGTGTGTGTGTGTATAGGATTTAGCTTAGTGGCACTGGGCCTGCCTCTCAAATGCAAGGTCGAGTTGGAGCCCCAGTAGCAAAACAAAAGACTAACTATAACAAGCTGATCTCTTAGTCTGTATTTGTGATTATGACCACCAAATTATTTTATCTTATTTGCCACAGGAACCTGGAAAACATTCCTCCTGAAATTGCAATGGAAATTAAGTAACATATTAGGAAGAGGAAATGACACAGGTTGCCAGATGAGACGGGCTAACATCAAAGGCACCGACGGCAAGGCCAGAATGGCAGTAAAGCAAACCGCCTCCTTACAACACACCCACAAGGAGCAGGACATGGCACAAGGCCCTGTCCCCATGCACCACTCGGAGCAGTCCCCACAAATGTCAATTCCAACAAGAGACTGAAACTTAGCATTAGCAACCAGTTAGATCTCCTTCCACCTCTGAGAAAATAGACCTTCACTGTTTTGGATAAAAGAGATGTAAGAATAACAACCATTTTATTTTAAAAACATAAAACACTGTTGATCTTCTGTCTAAAAACCCTGATCAATTTTCTAACTTTCAATTTCACCCTAAATAAAATATAGTTACTTATAAGGTATGTCACCAAATTAATGACTTTATGAAATCCCATTGGGGTTTCTCAATTCTACTACACTATAAAATTATTCTCATTTCAAAAACAAAAATCACAGACTGTCATGTTTTTATCAGAACTTTGATGGCAAAGGCAATTAGGATATGTTGCTTGCACTTTTAAGGAGCTAACAAAAATAAAGATGACCTGGCCTCTCTGTTTCTGTCCCCAGAAGCGGCAAACTTGCCGTGCACCCAGGGTGGGTGTGGTTCAGCCACACGTGTGTATCCAGAAGCTTGGACCCTGGTGTGGCACTGATAAGGTGACAGGACCCACGGAGGTGACACGAGGTCCCTGGGAAAAGACCAGTGCTGCTCCCCTGGCACCCTGATCAGCGCCCGAGGGAGTGGGATGGCATAAAAAGACCTAGATCTCGCACATCATAACCCAGAACTCTGGGAGGCTGAGGGAGGAGGATCACAAATTCAAGCCCAGCCTGGGCAATTTGATGGTTTAGTGAGATTCTGGCAAAAAACAAAAATAAAGGGATGGAAATGTAGCTCAGTGCAAAGGCCCTGGGTTCAACTCCCCTGTACTGGGCGGAGGAGGGAGGCTAGTTGGCCTCTGCCCCGTTTCTGGCGTTCTGTCTCACTGTGATCCCTTCTGCACACCTCTATTTTCCATGCTGTCTGCTTCTCCAAGAAGGTCTCAGCAGAGGCGAAACAGATATTTTCTCCCAAAAAATATGACATCAATGCCGGGCGTGGTGGCTCATGCCCGTAATCCCAGCACTCGGGAGGCAGAGCCAGGAGGATCGCTGAGTTCGAGGCTTGCCTGGGCTACACAGTGAGCTCAGAGCCAGCCTGAACTACAAAGCGAGACCCTGTCTCAAAAAAAAAAAAACAAAACAAACAAAAAAAAATATGGCATCATAAAACTATTGTCAACAATGTTTTTCTATGACTGGCAGAACCCAGATGGAGTTAATGGTTCCGGGGCTGATGAAGACCGTGGGATGTGTGGCCTCCTTACACTACACACAACTCCAGGCTCAGTCAAACAGGCTTTGCTTCTGAATCAGTAGAAGCAGAAGAAAAAAGAATAAAAACTAAACTACTGGTTCTCAGTACTGTAAGCACCAGAAAAAGGAAAGAAAAAAAGTAAGTGTGGGCCTGAGATTTAGCTCAGTGGTTCCAGCACCTGCCTAGCAAGGCAGGTCCCTGGTTCGATCTGGGTAACCTCATACAACAATACCAGGCGTGGTGACTCACGCCCACCAGCAATCAATACCACATACCACAGTGCCTGGCGTGGTGGCTCATGCCTGTCATCGCAACACTCAGGAGGCAGAGGCAGGAGGATTGCTGAGTTCGAGGCTTGTCTGGGCTACATAGTGAGCTCAGGACCAGCCTGAACTACAAAGTGAAACCCTGTCTCAAAAAAAAAAAAAAACAAGAGTAAGTGTACCAACCCATACAACGTATAGGACTTCTACTCTTGCCAAATGCAGATGGGAATGCCCTGAACTGACCTGTCAGCACGGGGTCTGATACCCACATACCCCACAGACAGCACTGCAGTGGGACTGAGGCAACCTCTTCCATCAATCGTAAAGCATCGTCCTCCAGCGTCCACCCTCAGATGTGAAAGACATCAATAAGCACCACCTAGTGTATTATCTCACCTTTAATAAATCAACCCTAATGTTATTTGAATAAATTTATTTTCTTTTTAAAGAGCCACCCCACCACCAATTTCTCTTTCTTTTAAAATTCCATCATTTTATACAAAAGAAAATTAGTTACAAAACTCCAAAGGTTAAAATACACATATTAAAATCTGCATGTAAATTCAAGTACATGAATTCGAGGAATAAAACAAGATTAAGTATTCTTGTATTAAACTGATTAAACATACAAAACCTGCTTTTATTTAGATTGATGTCATTACAAGATATATCAAAAACACTAAAACTGCCTTAGGCTTATTCTTTCTGTGTAAATGTCTAAATTTTCAAAGCCAGCCTTGAAATTCATTGTGGAAAAGCCAGATTCTGCTAAATAAACTTCAGTAAGGCATTCTTACATGGCAAATTGAGCTGCCTGGCCCATGAGAATACCTTACAGAATTCTAAACTGCTCAGTACACCCTGTCACCAAATCTAAAACACCATTCACTGTCAGATGAATCACTGTTTTATACAACACTAAGAAAGAAGAAAAGCTGCCAATTATATGTGAGAAACCATCCACCCAGTGTGAAATATCACCCAAATCCATGGTGTTAAAGTTGGGGACAGGCCAGAGATTTAGCTCAGTGGTTCCAGTGCCTGCCTGGCAAGAGCAGGATCCCTGGTTCGATCCCCATTAACCACACACAACAATACCAGGCATGGTGGCTAACACCCACTGGCAATCAGTAACACATACCACAAATGCTGGGCTTGGTGGCTAGCACTTGGGAGGCCAGGGGCAGGAGGATTTCTGAGTTCAAGGCTTACCTGAGCTACACAGTGAGCTCAGGGCCAGCCTGAACTACAAAGTGAGACCCTGTCTCAAAAAAAAAAAAAAAGAAAGAAAAAGTTGGGGGCAGGGGCATCAAAGAAGCAGTGAAATACCTTCAAATTCAAATTCTTATCTACATCTTCTTTTTGGCAATGCAGGTATGATTTATAGTTTTCCACCATCAAATCTCTGCAACGCAGAAATGGTAAAGCCTCTTACCTTCTGTGCTGCACTCGGGAATGGTATCGGTGAGGGACTCCAGGCGAGCTTCAGCAGGGCCAATTAATTCAGAGCCGTCAGTAACTATTCCACCCTGGAAAGGAACAGAGCAATTGTGTTTCCTTGTCATTGGGAGCATGAGAAAAATCAGTAATAAATATTAGTTGCTCTATTTTATTGCTTATTGTTGCTAATCTCTTACTGTCTAATCATAAACTGAGCTTTATTTTATGTGTGAATAGGAAAAAACAGTATATAACAGGGCGTGGTTATTAAAGATGATCTCAGAAGTCTATGAAATAACTTGAAACATACCACTCTCACTAAGGGTAAGAGGAACCATAACAGAACACTAACCAGAAACATAATGGAAAACAGGGCCAGGGATATAGCTCATTGATACCACACTTGCCTGGCAAGTGGAAGGTCCTGAGTTCAATTCCCAGTACCAAAAAAAAAAAGGAATACTGATATAGGATATAATATGGATGAAGCTCTGAAACATTACACAAAGTTCCAGAGAAAGAATAAAAGGCCAGCCAGGTGTAGTGGCTCACACCAGTAATCTAAGCACTCAGGAGGCAGAGACAGGAGGATTGCTCAGTTCCAGGCTTGCCTGGCCTACAGAGTGAGTTCAGGGCCAGCCTGAACTACAAAGTGAGACCCTGTCTCAAAAAACAAAACAAAACAAAAAAAAGTTTGTCCAATCTTTCACACATTCTAAGAGCAAGTATCTCTCATTTCAAAGTCTAGAAGTAAATGTCTTCCAGGAGCAATCACAATAAGGAACTTCAAGATCCAAAACAAATACTACAAGGAACAGGTAGCTCTTTTTTCCACTGTTTAAAGATCTATAATCTGGGCTGGGGATTTAGCTCAGTGGTTCCACCGTCTGCCTGGCAACCGCAAGGTCCTAAGTACAATCCTCAGTACCACACACCACAGTGCAGGTGTGGAGACTCATGTCTGTAATCCCAGCACTTGGGAGGCAGAGGCAGGAGGATTGCATGAGTTTGAAGTTTGCCTGGGCTACATAGTGAGTTCAGGGCCAGCCTGAAGTACAAAGCGAGACCCTGTCTCAAAAGGAGAGAGAGAAAGGGGGGGGGGGAGAGAAAACAAAAATTTATGATCTACCTTTCATTAATCCCCAGACCAGTTTCCTTAGCTGAATAATGTGAGTTAATTTGCCTTTCACAGTTTCCCTACAGCAAAATTCCTCTCTCTCAGTAGCAATGCCTTCTCCTCCAGGCACAGACTTCCTGCCAGACAGAGGCACCGACAGAGAACAGCACCAGCTGAATGTCATGTCCCTTCCCGCCCTGATCCTGGTGGTTCTGTCCGCAAGGTCGTCCTGCCTTGGCACCAGCCAGCTGTGGACTGAAACCTCTGCAGACTGCGAACTACCTCAGCCTTTCCTCCTCTCACTCTGGGCACGGTTTCGTCTCAGCATCAGGAAAGGTAGGAACTAAGACCACAATGGGCATGCGTATTTAACTACTAACTCCTATTTGTTTTTTTAATGAAAAATGAAGTTTTCTCCTTACTTTTACCACAAATCAGGAAGCAAAAGTGTTTAATAAGATATAGAACATTCCCGAAAGACAGACACACCTTGAAGAAGTCTTCGAGCTGCGGACTGTTGTAGAGAGCGGGGATGTTGGCGGAGAACTGCAGCAGGTCCTCAGCACACTGTCTTCTCTCCTCTATGACGGTTTCATCGAATCGCCCTGGAATTAAATCGAATCTACACTCACACAGGGAAAGACCGAACGCCGCCTCGTGACACTGACACCCGAGGTGGGAAAGCAGCCCAGGCCAGCCACTGCCCACGTGTTGTGCTGAGGATGCAACTTCTGAAGCCACACAGAGGCTCTGTCACAATTAGAATCGGCAAGAAAGTGACGTTCGTGAGAAACAAGAGGCAGAGGTGTCCCTGGTGACTGAGCAGCACGTTCCTACTTCAGGGCCTTCCGCAGGAAGACGCTTTCTGTCTAGGATCTGGGATTCCAAACTCCAGCTGAAAAGATAATTTTCAAGAACACAAATGGTTTGCTATAGTCATTTAATATTGCAATTACACGTATAATTGTCCCTTTTTTCTTCTTTATGATTTACAAAGTGGCTGAGGAGAAGAAATTATGAGAACATCTATATTATAAATGGGACAAAAACATCAGCTTGAAGCAAATAGCTTTTCTGTCGACTTCCGTGGGTGATGCTGCCAGTGTCCATGACAGCAGATTGTGAGAGGAGAGGAGACACAGCGACGTCTGCTTTGCCCGGGACACAAGGGGTGTGCACAGACTTTCCTAAGGATAATACAGTCTGAACGGTAATGATGCATCATGAACATTCTGTACAACTCAGGTAGATCCTCAGTCAGCTTCTGTCACGTGCTGTTTACAAGGTAAATTTTTAAAAATATAGAAGCAAAATGGTAGTGCCATCATCACATTTTAAGTGGATCTAAGTATTAAGAAAAAAACTAACGCACAGAGCCGGAGATTTAGCTCAGTGGTTCCGGCAACTGCCTCGCAAGCGCAAGGTCCTGAGTTCAATCCCTGGTAACCACATACAATGCTGGGCGTGGAGACTCACGCCCACCAACAATCAACACCGCATACCACAGTGCCGGGTGTGGTGGCTCACGCCTGTCATCCCAGCATTCGGGAGGCAGAGGCAGGAGGATTGCTGAGTTCGAGGCTTGCCTGGGCTACATAGTGAGCTCAGAGCCAGCCTGAACTACAAAGCGAGACCCTGTCTCAAAAAAAAAAAAA
>PVIC010013028.1:0-38719 GCA_004025085.1 Thryonomys swinderianus
TGGCAATCAAACTCAGATCCTCATGATTGCCCAGCAGGCTCTGTGTTGCTGAGACACATCCCTTTGCTTTCTTTCTTTTTTCCTTTCCTTTCCTTTTTTTTTTTTTTTTTTTTGGACACAGGATGTCGCTTTGTAGTTCAGGCTGGCTCTGAGCTCACTACATAGCCCAGGCAAACCTCAAACTCACAGCAATCCTCCTGCCTCTGCCTCCAGAGTGCTGGGACTACAGACATGAGCCACCACGCCCGGCATTGTGGTATGTGGTACTGATTGTTGCTTCTTGTGAGTCACCACACCTAGTATTGTTGTATGTAGTTACCACCGGGGATTGGACCAGGAACTTTGTGCTTGCAAGGCAGGTGCCAAAACCACTGAGCTAAATCTCTGGTCCCAAGTCCTACTGATTTTAGTGGGGAGAGATGACAGGCCCCAGGGAAAAGGGAAAGGATGGTAACCGTAGAGGAAGAAGTTAAATGAGGAAAGCCAAAAAATGGATAAATTGAAATATTAGTGAAGCAGAAGGTTCAATATCATATTTTCCAAATCTGAGTGTTATGTGTGAGTGTGTGTGTGTGTGTGTGTGAGAGAGAGAGAGAGAGAGAGAGAGAGAGAGAGAGAGAGAGAGAGAGAGAGAGAGAGAGTCAGAGAGACAGAGAGAGAGACAGAGAGAGGGAGAGAGGGAGCTCCAAGGCCTAGACAGGTAGGGCTCTCATTCTAACCCAAGAGTACAACATCTGCCCCTTCTCTGTTTAGCAGCTTGAAAACACTATCTGGATCCTTTTATTAAATAAGTACTTCACTGGGTTCAGTGTTCAGGTGTTCTGTAGAAAGGCCAGTGAGGGAGTGCCAGAGCAGTAGGTTCCTGCATAATAGCATAAAGATACCCCTAGGAGGACTAGTGGGATCACGGACCATGTGCATGCAGGCATACTGTGAGAGAAGAAATAATAAGGTCACTCCACCCATTCAGATGAAGAGATAAAGTATCTACCTCTGAGTAAACTTTAGAAAGGAGCCTGGAATGGGAGATTCTTCAGTGATATGGCCTTTGGTTGGGTTCAAAAGACAGTGTTTAAATTCTCACGAAAGCCTATGCCATGTATTGAACTTGTAGGTGCATGAAAAAGGAGCAAGCTTTAAAAATGGACCTTCAAATTTTGGTAAAGTACCAGGTGAAATTAAAGACAATCCCATGCATATAGACATTTGTGGCTACAAAGTGCCCTGGATAGAAGTTAACACTCTTTCATGTGGTCTATTCTTCCAGAAAGGACATGTAAAATCACAGAAAGCCCGTGGGATACTGGGAATGGATAAGTAGGAAACGGCTGGAGCAAGCCTCCCCACTTAAGCAAATTTTGTACTTGCGGTCAATAAAACAAACACACATAAACACACATACACATACACAGGCATGCTCACACACACACACACACACACACAGAATGGCATCAAAACTGTTGCCTAAAGGTGTCTTTTTTACTTTTTATTGAACTCCATAAGTATCTTCATAAGGCTTTGTGTCATTACAACATCTTTTTTTGTTGTTGTTGTTAAACATTTTTTTAAAACAGACAACTCTGACACTTGTTTAAGAGGGTCAAACAGTCAAACAGTAGAAACAAAAGAATAAATTGCCAAATGCAGAGCAGTAGGGGGAATCAAAATCACTGTTGCCTATCTGTCAATCCCAGCCCACCCTACCCCCAAGCACTAAAAAGTCACTATCTGGTTTCATATTAGAATTGTCAGAACTCTTTTGTTGGTGTCCTTAATAGATCCATTGAAGATATAGATGCATAGAGAGGGGGAGAAGAAAGACAAAGAAGTTTTATTTCTGTGTTAGGACTTCCCCATAGTGGGAATTACAAAACATGCTAACAATTTGAAGAGCAAATCCAGGCCTCACTAAACTGAGGAAAGGGGAGCTCAGGGCCACATAGAAAGACAGAATTATACAGTTCTTGAGGATAGCATTGCTGTAGGTACACAACATATTTAGATAATGAGCCCAGATGAATCATGGGCTCTCTGGCTCTCCTTTGGGCTAATGGTCACCGCTCTGCTTTTCTGCTATATATGGGCCTTGCAATCAATGGAGAGCTAATTTTTCGTTTACACAAATTCCTGGCATCTCATAAGGCCATTGGGTTATGCAAAGGAGAAATGGGGAATGATATCCCTGATCCTGGAGCCCCAGGAGTAAAGTACCCAGAAAGGGAAAGTAGATGAGAAGGCCTGGCCAAGAGATGCCTTAAGCCCAAAGACCTGTCCAAGCTTCCCCTCCTGGTGTACCTCCAACCCCTAGGAAAATATGACAGAGCCAAGCTTAATGAGGAGAAATGGAGAAGTAGAAAAAGGAATACAATAAAGAGAGGCCTGCATAGAAACGAAAACATACTCTGTTTGCCAGGGGTACATTTTGGCCTGGGTGCTGGGCACAAGGTTCCTTGCCAAGGAGGCCGAAGTAACTAGGCTTAAGTGGCTAGGTCACCTGGTCGCCAGACCTGAGCCCTGCTCAGATCAGGCTTGTCCTTGCCTTAACTCTACAATTCTGACTTGCAGTGAAAGAATGGAAGCTTCAAAAGTTTGTAATTTGATTCCCGTAGGGGAAAGCTTACCAGGGTAGGCAAGGCCTACTCTGGGTCAGGAAGCACAAAGCTGTAACCAAATCACCTATGTTGAAGCCTTCATGCAACTATGGCTGCTGCTTGGTAAACTGGGATCCTTTTACACTGAATTCTTCTTCCATGGAATCCGAGATAGAGTCATAATCTCAATTCCTGGGCAAAGTGGCTTTCCATAGCAGGGCCCACCCTCACTCCTTTATATCCTGTAAGAAGCTATTCAAGGTCTAACCAAGGAAAGGGCCACATAGGAAGGACAAACAGGTATTTCTATACCCATTAGTATCCTGATTCTTTGTGGGAGAACTTAGTGGAAAGCCCGCCAAGAGTAATCTCGAGGGTAGTATCTGCCTCAGATCCTATGTCCAGAGGGAAATGTACTCCTGGGCCCATCACTTACTGGCCGTAAGTGTCCTGGGATAGGAAAATGTCAGAAACAAGGCCATCTTCCAGTGCCAGAACTGCTTTAACTATGCCAAGATCAGCAATTCTCCTGTGCCTGTAGGGCAGGAGAAAGGAAGACAGAGAAAAAGGAAGGAAGGAGCCAGGGAAGATTGTCCATGCAATCCGCTAATGACAAGGGATGTTTCACACAATTGGAGTGGTAGAAACTGGAGGTACAGTATCTTGGATCAAGGCTGCCTCTTTCCATGCCCGTTTACTGCCAGCCTTTGAGTCTGTTCAGGTCAATAATTTGAAGACAGTTGATGATCTTGGTCAGGTGGGTTCTGTCTTGAATCCCTCCAAAGACTCCTGTCAGTGCTGCCTTAAACATCTGCAAATGGGAGCAGAGATGACCAGAACACTGAATGGCTTACTGTAGGGAGCCCTGACTTACATCCACTTGGTGCTTCGGGAAGGGCTACAGGTAAATCCCTTCCTTAGGTGGCAGAGTTTCAGCCCCCGCTTCCAGTTCAGATCTTCTGTTGGGCTAAGGAGGCCAGCCCTAAGAGGAGATTCATAACAAAGGGCCTTTGAGGAGACTAATTGGCCCAACTAATCCTCAGATACAAAACTGCAAGGACCCAGAAGTTCTGCAACACAAGGACTCCCAACTGTTGGAAGAACTAGCCCAAATCAAAAATATTTCCAGAACAGAACTTTTCTTTAACATCAAAATACTCTGATACTCCCTTGTTTCTGTTTTGTTTGGTGTCCTTTCTCAACACCTGAAATATAGTGAAAGCAATAGAAATACCAAGCAGTTATGTCACATGGCATTAAGGAGCACATCCTGACTAGCAGGACTATGGACAGAGGATGCTGGGTAAAGGCTATTTTCAGGAAACTGCAGGGCTACAGGAACATTCACAGATGATAGGCTGAAGGAGAGGGAATGGGGATTCTCCCTTTCCTTGGTGAAAAGTGGAAGAAAGAAATCCCAAACCTACTACATCAAATTAAAATCAAAAGTCATCAGCATCTCTATTATCATGAAGGAAGAAAACCAATACAAATACATCTATGGCAATAAGGAAAAGTCAATGAATCACTCACAGAGGAGCAAAGAGAGTATCTTAACAAGAAAAAGAACAAATAGAAATGTCAATTTCTGAAAGAAAAGAAGAAGGGAACAGGGTAAGAGCTGTAAAGTTTTAAGAAGGGGTCACATGTTCGGAAGTCATTGTACCTCTTCCTACCACCTATAGATTTCACAACCCAAAAACAACAGAAAACGTTTTTGGTCCTTCTGTGTGTGTGTGTGTGTGTGTGTGTGTGTGTACATGTATGTATTTGTGTATGTGTCTGTATGTATGTGAGTGGTATGTGCACACATGTATGCACATGCCCACACAAGTGTGTGTGCATATACTCAAGGGTCTGTGTGTATACATATGTCTATATTTGTCTATATATATGTATATACGTATATATACACACACATATATATTTTCAACAGTGTTTCTCCGAAAAAAGTCCATCTATAAATATAATTTTATTTAGTTTATTTTAAAATTATCTGCCTCCCTGTAAGTATTATTTTTTGAATGGGGTTAACCTGCTGAAGTTTTGCCAGAATGGTGACTGGCTGCGCTTGGGTTCGGTGAACTCAAAGACTTGCGACTGAGCGATGCCATCCGGGACCAGGTACTGGCCCTGGTTTAACGGGTCCTGTGGTGGTGGGTAGGAAGGAGGAACTGAGCGAGCAGAGTTGACACCTATAGAAAGGAGACCAAAGAGAAAGGGCATGAGTAAAGTACCGAGAGGGTTCTCAGATCTTCTAGTGACCACCCTGGGCAGAAAATCCAAAGATTAGTTTGCAGAGTTTGTACTGGTATAGAGTGACGATTCCTAACACGAGTCTCTGAAAGTTGCTGAAATCAAAACCTCCTCAGATTTGAAACACTTCCAATTTCCAAACATTTCAAAATTGAGACTTTCAGATTAGGGATGTTCCATCAGGAAAGTTTCCTCAAAAGTTTTCAGTCTAAGAAACTCTAAAATTTGAAATTCTAAGAAATTTGGACAAGGGGTGTTCAAACCTGTATCGCAAATCATTTCTCTCTCTTACAGATTATGAAGTGCCACGGCTTTTACTGAAATATCACGTTCTTCTTTATCTAATCAGTATCACTAAGAAATACATAACATTGCTATCAGTTATCTTACAAATGAGGATACTGAAATCTAGAGATAAAAGTCATACCTTGGGTTCCATGGTAAGTTAGTGAGTGACAAAGCACGAGCTAGGGCCCACATTCTTTGATTTCTCAGTTGAGAGCTCTTTGTACAAAAGCATAATCCTTTCAGCTGATTTTGGTTCTGCACAGAACTCGACAAGTTCCATTTAACACCAAAATATTTTGTGTTTTTTTTTCCCTAACTACACCTTTAAGTGTCAAGAGTCCAGTTAGCAATTATTAACTTCAGACAGACCTTTAAGTGGAAATGATTTTTAAAACACATGAGGCATAGTGATTTCATGTTCTGCCCTGGGATGAGAGTGACAGATCTGCAATTAATAGGGAACTAATATCGGTAGCTGAGGGAGAAAAGTAAAGCATCACCAGAACACACGAATCCTAAAATTTGTGACCTTTCAAAGAGAGCAGCTTCAATGACATTAAGAATGAAAACCTTGAGTTTTGTGGCTGGGTTTGAAACCATCAAAGCAAAGGTCATGTTGAGAGGATTCCAAGAACCACGGTTGGGGTGAGGGCTGAAGTCAAAGTTTGATTTTCATCCATATTCAAAGCAGAAGAGGATGACACATACAACATAGGACTCAGACATGAAAGAAAGGCTGCTCTGCTGCTTCCAAATACTTTCCTCATCTTCCAGTCAGTGCATGAAATTCCAAATTAGAGCTTCTATGTTTTTCATGAGTTGATCCCATTCCTCTAGAGGCATTATCATATTAAGCCATTATCAGTCATTGGCACCTCTGCAGGAAGGATCAGATTCTCTTCCAAGAACCAGTTTTGAAAGGTGGCAACTATCAGAAATATGAGGGTATGCCAACTGACAACGTGGAGATGTTACACAAAGAGGTACACATTATTGATAATTTATTTTGTTCTTTAAGCTTTTGGTGTCAAATAAGAAGCACTTTTCCTAGCCCTAGATTTTGAAGATACTTTTGCTAAGAGTTCTGTAACTGTACATTCAATACCATGGTCAGTTTTTACTTCAATTTTGTACAGAGTGTGCTTAAGCACCATTTGTTCAGTATGTCACTTTCTCTACTGAATTGTGCTCAAGTATTTGTCAAACATTGGACACATTTGTGTAGGTCTATTTCTGAGTTCTTTTCATGATCCAATATATGTTTCCTTCTACCAAAATCACACTACCCCTCATGGATCATTCTCCAAAATAGATCACATCTTAGCTCATAGAACAGGCTTAAGTAAATGCAAAGGAATTGAAGTTATCCCCTACATACTATCAGACCATAGTGCCTTAAAACTGGAGCTGAATCGCAAAAGAAATTCCAAGATCCTGACAAATACATGGAAATTGAACAACACTCTGTTGACCAACCAATGGGCCACAGAAGAAATTAAAGAAGAAGTTAAACAGTTTCTACAATTAAATGATAACCTTAGTACAACATGGAGGAATTTATGGGACACAATGAAAGCCGTTCTACAAGGGAAATTCATAGCAGTGAATGCCTACACTTGGAAAATAGAATAAACTCAAATAAACAATCTAACGTTGAACCTCAAACTGTTAGAAAAAGAGGAGCAAGACAAACCTAAAGCTCATACAAGGGAGGAAATTATGAAGATCAGAGAAGAAATTAATGCAATGGAAACAAAATATGTACAAAGAATCAATGAATTGAAGAATGGGTTCTTTGAAAGATAAATAAAATCAACAGACCCTTAGCCAACCTTATCAAACCAAGGGAGGAAAAGGCTCAAATTCATGCTATTAGAAATGAAAATGGGGAAATCACCACAGATCCAGTGGAAGTCCAAAAGATAATAAACACATATTTTGAAAATCTTTACTCCAAAAAGATGGAAAATCTAGAAGAAATGGATAGATTCCTAGACACATATGAACTTCCAAAGCTGAATGAAGAGGATAAAAAATGTTAAACAACCTGATATCAGTCTGTGAAATTAAAAATGTAATAAAAAACCTACCAACAAAGAAAAGCCCGGGTCTTGAGGCTTCACTGCTGAATTCTACAAAACTTTTAAAGAAGACTTAATGCCATTACTTCTCAAACTCTTTAATGAAATCGAAAGGGAAGCAGTACTCCCAAATTCATTCTTTGAAACAACCATTACCTTGATTTCAAAAACAGGGAAGAGACCCAACCAAAAAAGAAAATCACATTGCCTTGATTATTATAGCTACTGAATATATGTTGAAATTGCATAAATCAATTAGTTCCATTTCCTTTTTCTTTTTCAATGCTTGTCTAGTAACTATGGGAGATTCATTTATTTTTTTTAAGACAGGGTCTCACTTTGCATTTTAGGCTGGCCCTGATCTCACTATGTAGCCCAGGCACACCTCAAACTCAGCAATCCTCCTGCCTCTGCCTCCTGAGTGCTGGGATTAAACTAAGGCAAATGTACCAGATTCCTCTAATTTTGAGATGAGCCCAAAACCTCTAGAGGTGGAGCTCAGGCCCTGGGAAACTCTGTATTGACAAACTCAATTGGGTTGGTGAACCAGGAAATAGCATTTTAGTTCCAAGAAGTTATATATAATTAAAAGTAAGGCAGTGTGAAAAAATCAAAGATAAAGTAAAAAGGCCTTTCTTAGAGCTAGACTGGTTCCTCTCTGCTATTTTCCCAGCCAGGTATACTCTCCTCCAGGGCAGTAGCATTTGTTGATAATGTCCTATGGTGCTTTAGATGTGGTTGGAAGAGAACACTACAGTAACTACCCAACCAGAAACATCTGCATTGGAGAGATTTTAACAAAACCCCTCCCATCATTTCTAGGGCTGAGTGGTTGGAAGGATTAAGGAAGTTAGCTTCCCTGGATGTCTGAAAGAACCTCTTCATGTCTTCCCCATGTACATGTTTTAACTATTGGGTTATTGTTCAACAACTGCTTCCACATGTCTGAACTTCTTGAATCTCAGAACTATATAAATCACCACAGCCCTGGAATAGGATGTTCAAGATCAGAAACAAATATGAGGGCAGATTCACAAGGCTTCCAGAAAATTTAAAGTTAGATGAGTTTCTTCAAAGATCTTGGAATTGGTTTTAAGATAAGAAGGCTGTTCAGACACTATTAGACCATAAAGGACCTAAAAGCCTAGAGACTAGACAGGGTAAGAGAAGAAACTAAGGCAAATGCTCGTTATGAGCTATCAGGACTATTTCTGAGTGACTGCAATGTGAATGTTCCTGTGTTTGAAGTATACTCAGTGAAAAGACTAGCCTGCAGAAGATGTTCTTGAAGGTACCTGGGCTGGGATCAATGAGCATCATTTCATCATGGGACTCAGTGTGTTAGGGGCAGTAAAAAGTATCAAGGTAAGAGAAGCTGGGGAAATGAGAGCCTCGAGGAGACAGAGGTAGGCTGCTAGGGCAGTATCATTTTTGTAGTATGAGGACTGTCTAGCTGGCCGGGGTTCATTTCTGCTCACATCTCCATCTGGGGAAGGGGTCATTCATTCACAGAGTTCCATTAATACAGATAAGTTCTCCACTGACATGAACTCTTCAGAGATCACAGCTGATCTGAAAGATACAAACTTCTTATATATCATTAGGGGGTGACCCACGGCACTAGGCCTCCATACTCAATAGGTTAGGTCCTTGTTGGTTTGTAATGCTGTCTCCCACATAAACAAAAGATTAGGGATGGTTGGCTTTATTCTCTAAGGGAAAACATATTATCATGATGAAAGAAGCTCCAGGAAGGGCCCAAGAAGAATAAAAAATAATAAGCAGTTCAAAGAAGGATACGTCTAGTTAGAATGTCCCAGCTAAGTGTACTCCTTAATTGGAAATCTGATATCCACAGTCAGCCTCCTCAATCAAAGAGAGTTTCACTGGAAATAATTAAGGGTGAGTTATGTGACTGTTGGAATTTCAAATAATTTGAGCCTGATCATTTTGGATGGTGACTCATTCAGAGCCAAAAAGCTCACCGAGACTGCAGAGGGAAGGATCTAGGGAAAGTGAAGTCTCTTTAAGAGCTCCCACTTCTGGTGACAGGGAAAACAGCTGCCAATAAGAGAAATAGCTATCAGCAATTGATGTGAGATAGTGAAGTGAGCTTTTCTATCCCTAGAAGAAGCATCAGCAGGACCACTAGTTCAAGAGGAGAACGTAGTACCGGGCCTAGAGTCAAAATAATTTTGTTTCAGAATCACTTGACCATGTTATGTTTTTTAAAATTAATTTATTGCTACATTATATATACACATCACAATTAGGCTCAATATCGAGAATTTGTACCTGTATATCACATGACTTAATTCTCATTTTTCTCCTAACCCTACCCACCCAACAACTCCCTGCCCCTATATACACAAGCTTTGTTTCCTTTTTTTACCCTCAATTTTTTTCTTTACCCTCATTATTTACTCCTAAACTTCATTTCCCTTTGAACATTTACTATTTCACAGTATTAACCATGCATTCTAGAACTCATTTACAACTTCAGTTTCTCAAACCAGAGAAAAGATACAATATTTACACATTGGTGACTTCACCATGCATAGTCTCAGTTTCTTTGTCTAAAAAGTGGAGCTAACAGGACCCATGTTCTTATGACTACCATAAAGATGAAATGAAAGAATTTATATAAAGAGATCTTTTGGTCAGTTGAGTATTATAATTCTGATCTGGCTCATTAAAAATGGAAAATAAAGCTTTACTTTGTATTACATCAATTCTTCATGCCTCTACCTTTTTAAAGCATTTTGGTTTATGGTTTGAAGAAACACAGCCAGTCTAAAAACTTCTGTTTTGGTTCAGGTTGAGGTCCTCCATTCTGACTGGGGTCTTCTTATTTGGCAAGTGCCTCTAGACCACTGAGGAACAGCTGAACACACGTATCCCTATACATTTGTACTTATCAAATAAATTACGTAGTTTAATGATTTGTGTCTCTAAATTACTAGTAAAGTTTCCTTAGTTTGAAATGAAAATAAAGAGAATATGAGGTTTAAATTTTTTCTCATAGACAACAAGCTATCTTTGGAGAGAACTACCCAGTACCATTCATTCCTGAGCATTAAGCCTTGACGGCCATTTGCTTCCTGCTTTCAGGGACATGAGCTTCAGGGAACTGGGAATTACTCCAGCACCCCAAGTGAACGCCAACAAGGAAAGGAGCCAAGAAATAGGAAAGCACATAGTTTATGACTTCCTAGCCTCACAAAGAAAGGAAGAGGGGTTGAAGTGGCAAAAACAGGTTTACCTTTTTGTTTTGGAACTTTTCTCACAGTCATTGCAGCCTGCCTCTTCTGGTTTTCAGAAATTTCAAAGCCTAAGGAAAGAAAAACACAGGACTTGGTTAGAACAGACAGAAACTATTCCTTAACGTATACATTAGTAGAACTTTTCTGGAAGAACGACTTGGTAAAATGTATTAAAAGTTTTGAAATACAACAAGGTCATTGTCCTTGACCCAGTAATTCCTTTCTAGGAACTTCACTAAGGAATTTATTAGAAACTTGTATAAAACTTTAGTTACATTTCCTTTGGGTATATGCACACTAGTAGGGTTGGTGGAGCATAAAGCAGTTCTATTTTTAGTTTTCTGAGGAACTTCCATAATGCTTTCCATAACAGCATCGATCATTTACATTCCTACAAATAATGTACAAGAATTCCCTTTCTCATGTGGTTTTTACATATAATGGAATACAAAGAAGGATAAACTGGAGACATTTTAAGGTAAATGGATGCAATTTCAGAACATAATTTTAAATGAAATACATCGGGCATGCATATTTAATCATCACATTGTTTCTCCTGTGTAAGAAGCCCAGAGAGTAAATAAGGATCATAATGGATGATTGATATTGGCAAGTAGGAAGAGAATGTTCAAATGAGAAGGGGAACAAGAGGAAGGGAATGGAGATTAAAAAAAACCCAAAATAATGGAAAGGAAACAATAGAAGCAAAGTATTGCAAAGGGAGAGGGGATGAGGAATTGAAAGGAAGAAAGAAGAATGGGGGAAAAAGAACTAAGATATATTATGAACAGGTACTAATGCCCTATGATGTACTTGATCACTATGTATGTCAAAGGTGTACCAATTCAATTAATTGTAAAAAAAGAACTCCCTTTTCTCCAACCTTGACAATGTTTGTTATTTTCTTTATATAATAACCATTCTAATTGGGGTGATATTTTGCTGTCATTCTGATTTGCATTTCCCTGATGATTAGTTATGCTGAACATTTTGCATACATTTACAGGTCATTTGAAGATCTCTTCAGAGCACCTATTTGGATGTTTAGTTCATTATGAATTGAACTTTTAAAGCATTTGAATTGAACTCTTTATATATTCTGGATATAAATGCCTTGTTAGACATAGAGTTGGCAATTATTTTGCCTTGTTCTGTAGGTTGCCTTTTAGCTCTATTGATTGGTGATGTGCAGAAGGTTTCTGGTCTACACGTCAGACCGTAGTACTGTTTATTGGAGCATTATTCACAATACCCAGGATATGTAGTCAATCTAAATGTGTACCAATGAACAAGTAAAGAAAATTTGATCTTTAAATAGTGGAACACTATTCAACTATTTAAGAAAGCATGAAAGCTTATCATTTTTGACATAATGGCTAAACCTGGAGGATCTTATATTAAATAAAATATTTAAGAACAGGGCCGGAGATTTAGCTCAGTGTTACTCGCGCCTGCCTCAAAAGCTCAAGGTCCTGAGTTCGATCCCCAGTAACCACTTACAACAATGCTGGGCATGGTGACTCACACCCACAGCAATCAGTAGCACATACCACAGTGCCAGGTGTGGTGGCTCACGCCTGTCATCCCAGCACTTGGGAGGCAGAGGCAGGAGATTGTTGAGTTTGAGGCTTGCCTGGGCTATAGTGAGCTCAGGGCCAGCCTGAACTACAAAGCGAGACCCTGTCTCAATAAAAAAAATTCAGGAACAGAAAGACACTGTGTAATTTCATTTATAACAAAAAAGTCAACCTCGGGCTGGAGATTGAGCTAAGTGGTTCCAGCGCCTGCCTAGCAAGCGTAAGGCCCCTGCTTCAATCCCTGGTAACCATATACAACAATACTGGGCATGGTGGCTCACGCTCACCAGCCATCAGTACCACATACCATGATGCTGGGTTTGGTGGCTCACACTTATAATCCCTGCATTCAGGAGGCAGAGGCAGGAGGATTGCTGAGTTCCAGGCTTGCCTGGGCTACATAGTGAGCTCAGGGCCAGCCTGAACTACAAAGGGAGACCCTGTCTCAAAAAAAAAAAAGTTGACTTCATAGAAGCTAAGAGTAGAAAAACCATTATTGGAGACTGGGCAGAAAAGGGAAGGAGGGTTTTGAAAGGTTTATCAGTGAGTACAATGACAGAATTAGGAGGAATAAGTCTTGTGTTCTCTGGTATAGTAGAGTAAATTGTTAATAATAATGCAGTATTGTGCTCGCTTCAGCAGCACATATACCAAAATTGGAACAATAATGCAGTTTATCAAAATAGAAGAGAAGATTTTGAATGAATTCACCATAAATAATAAAAGGTTATGATGAATACACTAGTTATCTATAGCTGATCATTACTGAAATATACATGAATTAAACATCACATAGTACTTGATAGGTGGGTACAAATACTAGGTCAATGAAAATGAAACTAAAACCAAAACTTAGCTACTGAAATACAGATCACAGAACACAGAAGCAAAAAATTGAGAACATAGGTTAAGAGAGAACATAAGTACAAATTCCCAATATTAAGTGATCATGATAAGTGTATATACAATATACAAATAAAGACACAAATTTTAAAAAAAGAGAACATAGGTGAAACAGAGAATGTTTAAAGTATCATTAGAATTCTCAAATCAAACACTTGAAATAAGATTTTTAATAAACCCCAAATGAAGGGGTGAAATAACAAATTAAAGTGAATTTAAAAGGATTCTTTACAAGATGTAGTTAAGATTTAGACACTAATCCCGTGCCGTTGGGTTTGAGTTTGCTCATGAACTTCCTTTTTTTTTTTTTTTTTTTTTTGAGACAGGGTCTCGCTTTGTAGTTCAGGCTGGCTCTGAGCTCACTATGTAGCTAGGCAAGTTTCGAACTCAGCAATCCTCCTGTCTGTGTCTCCCGAGTGCTGGGATGACAGGCGTGAGCCACCACGCCCAGCACTGTGGTATGTGGTACTGATGGCCGGTGGGTGTGAGTCTCCACGCCCAGCATTGTATGTGGTTACTGGGGATCGAACTCAGGACCTTGCTCTTGAGAGGCAGGCGCCGGAACCACTGAGATAATCCTCTGGCCCTGAACTTCCATTTTTGACTGGTGGACCTACAGACTTCAGATTGACTTAGCCAGCCTCTGTGATCACATAGGCCAATTTCTTAGTAGTTAACTATTTCCTACGGGTTATGGTTCTTGGCAGAAGCCTGAGTGAGGCAAAGAGTTACAGTTAGATCCTATAATCTTTGCCTAGAGTCTTTAGATAAATTAAGTTTATAAAAAAACAAACAAGTTGCAGATAAGTATGTAGAATTTTGTAAAGAAATATGTATATGATTTTTTTTTTTGAGACAGGGTCTCGCTTTGTAGTTCAGGCTGGCCCTAAGCTCATTATGGAGCCCCGGCAAGCCTCGAACTCAGCAATCCTCCTGCCTCTGCCTCCCGAGTGCTGGGATGACAGGCGTGAGCCACCATGCCCGGCACTGTGGTATGTGGTATTGATGGCTGGTGGGCGTGAGACTCCATGCCCAGCATTGTATGTAGTTACTGGGGATCGAACTCAGGACCTTGCGCTTGCGAGGCAGGCGCCGGAACCACTGACCTAACCTTCCGGCCCAAGAAATATGTGTATGATTATATGAGCATGGGCTCAGTATAAAAAGAGTTATGCTGATTCATCATTTCACAGAGGAAAAGGAGTGACAGAAGGGGAAACAATATTAAATGTCCTTTATACATTTCTACATGGATTTAAATGGTACTGATGGTCATGTATTAATTTTATAATTAAAAAGTAAAAGTTAAATATAAAATTATGGCAAATCAATAACAGCTATAACAATAATTATTAAACATTAAATTGGTGAAAATGCTAATGATATAATATGCAGTAAAAATTAGAGTACAAAATTATATCTATGTACCACAGAGAAACGGGTAGTTAGAGAAACAGTAAGGTTTATTTATTTATTTATTTATTTATTTTTGCTTTTTGGAGAAAGGGTCTCACTTTGTAGTTCAGGCTGGCCCTGAGCTCACTATGGTGCCCAGGCAAGCCGCGAACTCAGCAGTCCTCCTGTCTCTACCTCCCGAGTGCTGGGATGACAGGCGTGAGCCACCACATCCGGCAATGTGGTATGCGGTGTTGATTGTTGGTGGGTGTGAGTCTCCACGCCCAGCATTATATGTGGTTACCGGGGATCGAACTCAGGTCCTTACACTTGCGAGGCAGGCGCCGGAACCACTGAGCTAACCCTCCGGCCCCAAGGTTTATTTTTTTTAATTTAAATATAGAAAACAAAGACTAGAAAGTATATCGAGATGTTTGCAAAAGCTTACTGTGCAGTATGATCTTTACTTTTTTTTCCTCATATTTTACTTTTTTATTCTCCCCAAGTCCTATAATGAAATTGATTCACTAATCAAATGACAAAACTTCACAAAACCTTCATTTTTAAAAAAGATGAGCATGTGTTCACCAGGGGATAATTTCGAGAAGTTTTTCTATTAGAAGCAGATGTTTTCATTAAATCTTATCAGGATACGGGTTAGAAGACATGGTGTCAGAGCCAAAGAGGGTATCAGGGACTTCTAATTGACTCAATGTCTGCACTCAGAGACTATTCCTTTAAAGTAACGTCCTAGACGGGTTAATGATGTCTATCATTAAGAGAAATAGCTACTAGCGTTTCTAGGGCACTCCACACTGTGCCTTAATGAAGTGTTCATGTGCTAAAAGCAATCTGACTAATAATGACACACAAAGAGAGTTATCACTGTCCACCCTGGAGAAGACTAGGATCAATGTGTTTTTCTGGAATTCTTTCTGGACCATCTCTATCCCCAATGTGTAAGGCTAAGAGAATACTTTTGCATAAGGAATCAATGAGTAGACATATTTTTATAGAGGCATTTTGTACCAATTTGGGCATACTAGCATCTTAAAGTTAGTTCTATTCTTGGCAGATTAAGGCAAGGACAGAAACAGCATATCTTCTCAGGGAATCACAGATTGATCATTTGGTATTTTTAAAAGACAGAAACAGGACCATGAATAAGAGACATGATAGTACTTTATAAACAACAAACCTGTAGCTGATGGGATCTAAATCTCACAGTTTAGAAGCAGTAGGGAAAATACTTCTAGTAGCTATATACCCCAGTAAAAGTAAACATTCTGGGGCCAGGGATTTAGCTCAGTGGTTCTGGTGCCTGCCTCACAAGCACAAGGTCCAGAGTTCAATCCCTGGTAACCACATACCACAGTGCTGGGTATAGTGGCTCATGCCTGTAATTCCAGCACTTAGGAGGCAGAGGCAGGAGGATTGCTGAGTTAGAGGCTTGCTTGGGCTGCATAGTGAGCTCAGGATTGGCCTGAACTACAAAGTGAGACCCTGTCTCAAAAAAAAAAAAAAAAGTAAACATTCTGTTGCAAGCCAAATGTATGTTTTATTGACAGTGTAAATCATATGCATGGTCATGATTTTAGATATCATTATATCTTGTATAATTTACTTTAAAATAGTTTCAAACAATATGTGCATATTGTTTTAATATATAGCTTAAGAACACTAAACCGCCGGAGATGCTAATTGGGTAAATATACTCCAAAGCTGAGTTTTTAATATGTTAAATACTCAAAGGCCTTTGCTCCAGAGACCAATATTATGAGAAGTTAAGCCACCTTAATGGAGAGAGCCTAATTAGCCTATCATATATTAGACATGAATTCTTATTAAAATAAATATTATTAAATATGTGTACTAGCCAATAATATTTCATAGGCACACTAAGCCCTACAAAAACTTGATATAAGAATCTAGTAATCCCTGTCGGCAGGATGGCTAAAGCTTGCAATTGAAGATAGAGCCTTTGTCTTGGTACTCATCAAGATTGTGATGCAAGATTCTTATCAGAAAGCTGGCTAAGGGCCAAGGAGGTAGCACAGTGGTAGAGCACTTGCCAGCATTCACAAGACACTTGATTCAATAACACCAGTACTAGCAAACAAATTGAAAACAGGAGGAAAAGAGGAAAGTTGGTTGAATCTTACCAATATAATTTTGCCAAGTCAGTTCTGACTAATACACAGAAGATACTGTCATGTACCAAAGAGAATACAGAACAGGATATAGGGCTGATATTTTGTTTGTCTGCTAATAATATATGTGAGAATCAAATGTGAAGTTGGCTTTCAGTAGAATATTCCTTCACTCTAATGAGATTTTTAGCGGAGTCCAAACTATAACTTCCACCTACCCTTGAGTAATGGAAGATACTGGTATTTATGAAAAAGAACATAATAATAAAGAATCACTGAAGTGGCTCAAGTCAGTTTACAACAGAAATCTTTCCTCCGATGCTAATAAAATGAAAACTAATTCAAATCTCTATGTTCTTCACAGTCATAGTCTTCTTTTTCCTCTCAGATTACTTACCTATTTTTTCATCTTCTTGTACCATTTTCCTCTCTTCTCTGAAAGCCCTGAGCCAACGGATTTTCTCCTCCAGCTTCTTTGCAAAGAACAGATGTACTTCTTCTGTCTCCTTATTGTGAAGCTTAAAAGCATTTTTCATGCTTACATTAAAGTCGTCATCTCTGCCATCTTCAATATCAATCACCTCATATTTATCCATATCAATGCGGCCTTTGTAGTACAGGATATCTCTCCGGATTAGGTCCTATGTGAGAAAGGCGAGAAGTCATAGTTAGAGGCATGTGCAAAGCGGGTACCAGAATAACTGATATATGGGGAGAAGTTTGAGATGAACATTATTTAGGAGTTCCTGCAGTGTTTGGGAAGTTCTAAATTTAGGCAAATTAATTAGGTGTCCTAAGAAGTGTACCACACCTGAAGACTGTGGCAAACCATAGGATTAATTCTTGGGTGGGTTTACAAGACTTCTGATAGGAAACAGTATGCCACAAATGTACTGGTAGCAGGAGCTTTTCCTCTTCTCTAACACTGACCACCCTACAGAAGCATGATAAGAACTGACTGGAAGTCCGGAATGCAGTGAGAAACTCAACCAGGCCAGTGAGACTACAGTATCGGAGGAAGGGTGAATGTAAGAGTAGCTGGGAGACCACAGACTATTAGCCAGGGAAGCTTACTTGGGGGCAGTTTTAACACTAGCACTTGGAAGAAACACTTTTAGAAGAGGCTTAGTGTGGCAAGCAAAAAAATGTGTTAATATTGCAATGGATAAAGAAGATCTTCAAATACCTGCATAGATGGACCTCACAAATATTATGTGAGCTAAGCAAAGTGTTGATGGATACAAACAACACATTGCTTTTCTGTTTTTGTTGTTTTGGGCTCATGTACACAGAAAAGGATCTATCCAAACTCCATTCAAGGAGACATTTATCATTAGTCCATCGATAGTGCTTTTTTTTAATTCCTCTACTTATTTATTTGCATTTAAATAGTGTAAGAAGACTGGTAAACTCACTATCCATTCCAAATGCTATGGCCTCCAAGCTTCCTCCATCCTAAATCTCATGTTTATCATTCATTTCCTTTTTGTATAGTTTTTATCTTACATATATCTGTTTCACTGAAAACATAAAAATATGGGGTGTAGGGGTAAGTAACAAGGAGAAGAAAAAATATAATGGTAATAAAAAAAGGGAAACAAAGCTTATGTATATAGGGTTGGGGGTTGCAGGATGGGTGGGGGATGGGAAAAATGAGAATTAAATTGTGTCATATACTGGCACAAATTCTCAATATTGTATATGATCCTGATGTGTATATATAATATACCAATAAAGATCCATATTAAAAAATAATGCCATATAATGTTTAAAGATGTGTATTAGGCACAAAAATTATAAAGCAGTATTTGACAGTGCTGTGTGCTACTTTCAAAAGAATACCAGATAGAAAATGGGAAGCAGTAAGTGAGGAAGGAAAGAAAGAGGAGGAAAAGAGAAGAGAATTCATTTTCAATAAACTAGTTCTTATGTTGGATAGTAAGTACATAAGTATACATTAAATTATTTTTATATTTTCATAAATGACAAACATGATGTTTCATGCTTCATAAAATAAAAAAAACAAATGGAGCTATAGATGGAAAGGCATATGGCCTATGATATGTCAGCTTTAATAAATCTCTAGAGTAGTCTTTTATTCCCTCCCTTCTCAAAATAGTAGTACCTGTGTTCAGAGACACCTGTGAGATCTGTCCTGACAGATGCTCTCTTAGTAGCTGGGTTGCTTTCTGACCAACTCTCCCTTCTCTTTGCTTATATCTGGTCTTCAAGTCAGCCTGATAAGAGTTTGAAATACTTATTGATTTTTATTAACATACAAGGTATGATCACAATATATGGAATATTGAAAATTTTAAAAATATAGTAATAGACAAATCATTATTAATTCCTCCTCAAAATACTCCCTTTCACTTTAAACACCCTAATCCCCTTTTTATTGCCACTTTCTTGAACATTTCTGAAAGTCCTCTTCTGTGTTTTACCAGGTGTGAGCAAAAATATGATGAATGCTGCTGCTGCTGCATGTATCCAATAGACACAAGCTTGTAAAAACATTAAAATTACCTCATCCACCTTCTTCACTAGATCTGGTAACATATGACTTCTACTTTTCCCCAGTGTCAAAATGATCATGAAAGGTAAAGGTTTTCAATTGAATCAGGACATTGTGGAAGACATGGCAGTACAACTAGACATTCATGAAAAAGGAATTAGAATTGCTTCAGAATCATAGAATAAGTGTATGCAAAGCAAGGGGAGGGTATTTTGAGGGGGACTGTGTCATTTATTATAATAATTTTCTAAACTTAAACATTTGATCATACCTTATGTTATAATGTACATATATGTGCAATACATATTTGTCCTATGGAAGAGATTCAAGATTTTCTTCAGTTTTGTACTAGTTGTTTCCTAATTCCTCACCAGGACCTACCACAAGTACAGGTGATGAATACAGAAGTGGTAGTCAAATTATATGATGAATATTTATTTATTTTTAATTATTATATCAAAAGAAATATTGTCCTTAATCCCTTTCAAAATACTAATCCTCTCTTTGAACACACTTAAGCCTGCATTCTTGCCACTTCCTCACCATAGGAAGTCCCAAAAGAAGGTCTGCTTTTGGGACTATCTTGAAAGCTGTTGCCAAGTCCTTCTGAAAAGACAGGGTTTCATAGCATGGTGAAGCCTCATCCACCTCAATCACTGAATCTGGCACTGTGTGACTTCTGGCTGTTCCCCAAAGTAAAAATGATCATGAAAGATAAATATTTTGAAGTGATTCAGGACACTGAGGCAGTTATGACAGTGAAACTAAAGAAACAAAAGAGGACTTCTACAACTGCTTCAAAAAATAGCAAGAACAACGAGATAAATATGTTCAATGAGGAGTAGTATTTTGAGGGGGATTAATGGTAATGTATATCTTACTGTAACATATTTTTATAAATTCTAAACTTTAACCATATTTTTTTCAATTGTACCTTATACATTTTGATTAAGTTATTCACATTTTTTTTTGAATTGCCCAACACACCTTACTCTTCAGCTTTTGGAAACTTGTATAGGATCTGCCTTTAGCCACTCACATTCCCAATCTTAACTCTCTTCACTTCGAAGATACTGGGCTTTTCAGTAGGGGGGAAGAATGGGTCTTGAAAGATTCTCAACATAGCTCTTTTGATCTCAAAATTCTCAGATTGAGAAGTATAAGCACTGTTAAATTCCCTTACAAAAAATAACCATCATGTTTTTGCTTTTCCTGTCATAAGTGTTGTGTATATAAAGAGGAACGATAGAGGGGTTCTGATCCGTGGCTTAATCCTAGCATCAAACTTCCTTTACCATTTTCAAATATTGTGAGTTAAAATAAGTCATGGCAAATGTAGCTCTAAATATTTTTCAATTTATATACTATCCTGCTTTGGAAACTCTATACACTACTTCAGGATGAGGGTATTTGGCAAGTGGTATATGTCACTCACATGCCAAAATCACAGATCTACTTTGCATTATAATCTGTCCTCCCTGCATCGACCATATCTCCTTCTTCATCCTTCTAGCCCCCAAAGTCAAATTTACATTTTCTTCTTCCCCAAAGGGGCCTCCTCTAACTATACTTTCCAGCTCAAGCTGATATGGCTACCCTTCTCCAAATATGGCTCTTACATACTACACATTAGACACTAAACCACCAAGTTGTTTCAAGCCTTTTATCCACTCATTTAGGCTATGCTCACCACTCTGAATTCCTTTATCTTGCCTCAGTCAGATATTGTCCCAGAGGTTTCTCTGGTCTTTTGCATGGCAAAGGAATGAAGTCTTTCTGCGGCCTGGTTGCTTGTGTTCCTATTGGAATTGGGGGTTGCCAAAAGCTACTTATTAATGCTGGTCTTAGTGGCTTCACAGGGACATGATGAATACATACTTTATGTAGATGCTATTTGGACCATCACAGCTCTCCCGCCTAGTGAGGAGGTTATTATTTCTAATAAGATTCCAGCCTTCTCCCTTTCTCCCTTCCACTCATCCACATAGAAGAATATTAAAGGAGAGACAGTGCTTCACCAGGAGGGTCTTGGCAGCCTGCAGACAGATGTCTAGGCCCCAGTCCTAGCCTGTGTCCCAGCAAGTATCCTACCATTTTCCCTGACACTGCATAATTTACAAAGCTTTCAGCTATTTCAGTTTGACCTTGCAGACATTACAGGTTGCTTTGTAGAAATGATGGATGCTACAATCTACAGACTACAACAGCTTAAGACTGCAGACTGCTTCTCTTCTTTTGATCAGTAAGGTGTTCTCTGCCACACTCCAATTTTTGCTCTAGAGGAAGGCATCTGGGGCCAGACTGCATTCATCTTGGTAACTACTGTATTATAGCATCTATAATATATGTTTAATACTTGCAACAAAATAATAAGAACAATAATAATAACAGTAAACACTTAAATACTATATATTAGCCAGGTCATATCCTAAATGCTTTGCATTAATTAATTAAATAGTGGTCGCAGCAATCCTACAAAGTTGGTACTATTATAATTCCATTTGATGGGGAACTATAGATATACAACAATTAAGAAATTTACTCAGTAATAAAAGCTACTAGATTTTGTGAAATAGGAAATGCTCAAAGGGAATGTGGTAGGGGAAAGTAATGAGTGGAAAGAATAAATATGATTTGGAAAGAAAAAGGAATAACATGTATGTAGGGGGTGAGTGTTGTGGGTTGGTAGGGATATGAGTAAAAATGAGAATTAACTTGTGTCATATACTGGTACAAATTCCCCATTGTTGAGTGTGATTGTGAGCTCTATATAAATTGTACCAACAAATAATTCAATTTAAAGAAAAAATCTACTAAGTGGCAAAGTTAACTTTGAGTCTGTGGTATATGCCTCCAAAGTTTGTGCATTTGTTTAAATGTGCTATTCTGTCTTTTAATGCAAAATTGCTGAAATAATGATCAGTCCCATTGTGTATACTATAAGACTATAAATAATTGACACTTTCAAAATCTCTACTATGTGCTATGCATTGTCTCCTGTACTGCCTCATTTAATGCTCAGGGTTTTCATTCTTGTAGACATTGTTATGATTCCTCTTTTGCAAATGAAGGATACTTATTGGCACAGAGATTTTGCCCTATGTTAGATAGCCCATGGGGGCATAGGGGATGATGCTCTTCAGTCTGGTACTGTTACCCATGTTCTAAACCTTATATTCCAGTATTATGTTTTATCTCAGGTAGTTTTTAAGAGCTTTCTGAGATGAGTTATATTATTAGCATGACTTGAGAGTGAGAAGAATAAATATAAAGTTTAAAACATTGGTCTAAATTTAGATAAATTAGGAAGAGATAGAATCTAGTACCTAGGTATTCTGATTTTGAATTTTTATCTTCTTTAGGCACTATTCTAATTTCTTGCTGCTACTGTTGTATTTGGGAGTTGGCTCAAATGGTTTCTCCTCCAACTTTGACTCTGTGATACAAGAAGAAATGGTACAAATGCAGAAGTCTCCCTAAACATACTCTGCATAAAATTATTACATGCTATTTGGTTATAACTCCTCAGAATATAGCAAAAAAGAACAGAAGTGTAGGGCAGTTGTGAGACAGGGAGCAAAGGAACATGTCCAGACTGGCATAACTGAGGGCAGAGAAGGCAGAAATTTGTCTCTTTGGGGTAAATACAGGAACTAAGGAAAAGAGGATATACTCCCACTCGCAGAAAATTGTGTAAGGGAAAAAAAGAAAAAAGAGGGGGAAGCCCTCTGAAATCACCAAAGCAACTAAAAATAATCATATTAGGAACAAAACAGTAAAATGTGCACAACAAAATACAAAGCAATGAGGGAGCTAGCACACACGTAAGGAGAATGAAAAAGTGATCCAGATTTTTCAAAACAAAAGTGATGAGGAAAGAGAACGAATAGCAAAACTAAGGAATTCACGTAATTATAAACTACTGATGTTTTCCCATATACTATAATTGCCACTTTAAAAAAATACCTTCGTGCGCGTGCACACACACACACACACACACACACACGCACACACACACACGCAGAAATAGCTGCAAACTTCACAAGCTGTTCAAGCTGTTGTAATAGGCTTATTCAAATTCACCTCCCAATATGCAAAACAGACAAGTTTTTGCACACCTGACTGAGAAGTGAGAGAATCTTGACAGGTGAATGGGAAGTTAGAGTGGGACCACATGATCTTGGACAGATCAGGTAAAGTATTTCCATCTCTGGCATGTAATCTAGTTCATATTTGGGTATAATGAGTGATGAGGACTTCAGTGCCTTAGAGGACTATTTCTTGTTGGAGGCAGGGGAAGATTAAGATTAATAAACTGGGCCAGGTATGTAGCTCAGCAGCACAATGCCAGCATGGAAGGTGGGAGGCCCTAAGTTTGATTCCCGGTAGCCCACCAAACAGATTCATAAGCAACTACTATATGCCAGACCCTGTAACAGGCATTTTACATGCATTGACTTCTATGGGGATATAAGCCAGAAGTATGTATGAGATGGATATGTAGAGATAAGGGACTTTTAGGTACAAAAGCGCGAAACCTCCTGGAATGCATGGTTACAGATTAAAAGATGGCTTACAAGGCCACAAGTCCAAGCAAGATCAAAACACATTGCCTAAAGAATCAATACCCCAGCCCTTGTCTACCCTATAGTCTGATCTACTACTTAGATTGGCCCTAAAGCCAGTCATGTAACAGACCACCCTGACTTTCCCCTGGTCTTCCTCTATTGCTTACATGAATTCCTGTATAGACATTTTTATCTTTTCCTTCATCTTTACTTCTTGGTTCTGTCAACAAAAAGCCATAGAAGCTTCTGTCTAGGCCTGTCTCTCTGAGACTCATGCTGAAGGGTCACAGTGAAGGGCCACTCCTCTGGCCCTTCCTGGAGTTCAAATTGGACATGGACTCCACCTAATCCTTCATCCTTTATGCCACCCCACAGTTGTGAACTGTGACAGATTTCATTCATTCTTCATAGCCCACCTGTAGGGTATCCTCTCCATTTTATGGATGATATAATGCAAGCATAGGCAATTAAATGACACTTGCTTGAAATAACACAGTGAACACTGGAATCAGGATCTGCACCCAGAATTGTCTTACTATGAAGTTAATGCTTTATCTATTATTTCACATTTCTTCTCCCTGCAAGGAAATCATGGGAGAATCTGAAATGCAAGAATGAAATTCAGTACTCCCTGTCCACTTTAGTCTTTCCATCCGTTAATCTAATTTTAGCAAAAAGAAGAAATGTTGCTTTGTGGGGCATAACTTGCTTTTAAGAAACTGATGCTGAGCCATCATGGGCACTGTATCTCTTCCCAAATGTTCAAAAACTGTTTAATAATTGACTGTACAATTTTCATAAGCTCAATGACAATACTGACATTGAAGTTTCCAGTGTGTGAAGTAAAGACCAGTTTGACTGGGTTCAATTCCTGGTTTGGTCACTTATCAGTCATTCTTCCTTGGGAAAATTAAATAACTCCTTTGCATTTGTTTCACTTTACATATCTTTTTATTTATTTATTTTTTTGAGACAGGGTCTCGCTTCGTAGTTCAGGCTGGCCCTGAGCTCACTATGTAGCCCAGGCAAGCCTCGAACTCAGTAATCCTCCTGTCTCTGCCTCCCGAGTGCTGGGATTACAGGTGTGAGCCACCACACCTGGCACTGTGGTATGTAGCATAGATGGCTGGTGGGCGTGGGTCTCCACGCCCAGCATTGTATGTGGTTACCGGGGATCGAACTCAGGACCTTGCGCTTGCGAGGCAGGTGCCGGAACCACTGAGCTAACCCTCCGGCTCTCACTTTACATATCTTTAAAGTGGGAAAAAAACATAGTGCCTACCTCACAGATCTGTTGTGTGGATTAAGTTAATGAATAAGAAGTTTTAGAGCAGATTCATAGAAGCCCTTAATAAATGCTGGCTCATTATTTTATAGTCAATCTATATTTCCCAGACTATATTATTTTATGTTTTGGAAACTGGTACATTTTTCTATCTACAGTGTGCTCATAGATCTCAGAGGACTCATAATTCTGCCAAATTTTCTTACAGCAATTCCACTGAAAACATGTGAGTTATTTAAATGCCTAGACATGCTCACCTTAAAATTATACCACACTTAAATTTTATTAGATAACAAGCCTTATAAAGGCAGAGTGGGCTGGTTGGTACATGGTAAGGACTCAAATAATTCAGAGGACTGAATGTGCTGTGTTCTAACCTCAGATCCTTTGTGCTTCAGTTCTCTTTTAGTCAGACTTATCCTTTCTTTACCTTGACAGCTAAGGAGCAAGGTAGGAACTCAAAAAATAATTCAGAGGACTGATGTGCTTTATTATAATCTTTGATCCTTTGTGCTTCAGTTCACTTTTAGTCAGACTTATCTGCTCTTTGCCTTGACAGCTTGAGGAGTTTGTGTTCCTCCATTAACACCAAACCATCTGCTCAGGCAGGGGACTGTCACATTATGACTTTCTTTCCCCCTTATTTAAATAGGTCTTTGAAATTGTCTTGAACATTATGAAAACTAATTTTGATCCACCCTAAGGTTCATGAAGCTATTTTTGTCAGGCCTGTCAAATATAACATTATATGTAAAATATTATTTATGTAATCACTTGTTCGGGGCCTTTATTTCTCCCTTTTGAAACAGAAACTCATTTGGAAAGTTTAAAGTAGTCACAGTCAGTTGTTTAGTTTGTCCCCGCTTTCTTCCTTTGAAAGAATTTACTGAGTTTTTTGGGAGTCCACCTAAATTGTGTCCCTGGTGTGAGGGAAGTGAAGCTTTAAGGATTCACCGGACTCCAATCTTGTCCCTTCTTTCTTTGTCAAAGGAATCTTTATCTCCAGGAAGCCCTGCCCACTTCTCTCAACTGCATTTAAAGGAGACAGTTTTTTTGTTTTGTTTTTTTTGTTTGTTAGTCTGTTTCTGAGACAGGGTCCCACTTTGCAGTTCAGGCTGGCCCTGAGCTCACTATGTAGCCCAGGCAAGCCTCAAATTCAGCAGTTTTCCTGCCTCTGCCTCCCAAAGGGCAAGAGCCACAACACCCAGCACTGTAGTATATGGTACTGATTACTGGTGGGTGTGGGTCACCACGCCCAGTATTGTTGTATGTGGTTACCGGGGACCAAACCAGAGACTTTGCGTTTGTTATGCAGGCATCAGAACCACTGAGCTAAATCTTCTGCCCTGACAGTTTTTTCTTTACAGTAACAGGAACGGTCCCTAAATAATTTGACAAACAAAATAATTGTCTCTTTATATCTTTTTTAAATCTATGATAACTTTTCAAGTTTATGCTTATTTGATAATAGAAAACCCTGTTATAAATACCAAAGGAAAGTCCTCAATTGTGGCCTCAACACAAACATTATTAATGATCTTTGTATAAATGAGCCATAGCTATTCACGCTCTGGCAAGCCTTTTAATTGAAGACCCAGGTAAGTGGAGTTAGTAGCCTTTACATCTCAGATGCTAGCCAGGCTTTGCTCTGGGGGAATAAGACCTACTCTTCTCAGTACATAAAAGATCCCTTGTGAAGAAGCTATGACTGCCACAATATTTCTCTTGTTTTTCTTATCCCTGTTGCCTATTTATCCCATGTCAGCAGCTTGGCTGGCCTGAATTTACAAGCTCTCCCTGGATCTCTGGTTTCTTCCTGATCATTGGTTCTCACTAGCTGGTTTAGAGTTGATGTATCACTCTATCTTAGCCTTCTATTGTTCCTTAGTTCTTAAATTGAACCTGCTTTGTTTCAGCGCCTTTAATTCTAGCCACCACCTCACTCTTTGGCAACTTGGCTCCTGGACCTATTTATTATAGCCATTGCTTCCCAGAACTCAGTTTTACATTTTACTTGGAATAAATACAGGCTCTGCTGATGCTCAAAATAACAGCGTTTGGAAGGGGTTCTAAAAACGAAGTTCATAATTATTTATTGTCCCTGTGATTAATTGTTGTCAGCATGAACATACCTTAGTGGGAAAGATAGGCACATGCCTATTGGTGGCATGGCTGATCGGCTGAGAATTCCCTAAATTAACTTTCAAAACTTCTTCCTTCTGATTACACAGAAGACCCGGGAAGGGCTGGAGGACCTGAAAAGGTATAATGTTGTTTTGCTGAGATTTACAAAAGCTCTTTTTCTTCCAGAGTCAGCTCCAGGCTGAGGTAGTTATTATCCTCATTAACCAGCTAGCTATTAATTCTAGAGCTGGTATTCAGACCTCAGTGCCAGACATTGGGGCAGTATGAATCTAAGCTCAATTTGTTCTCTCAATCCACTGTCAAGTCAAATGGATAATTATTTTTATATGATACGATACACATGCATACAGGAACACACACACAATAGAGGGCTCAAAGAAAATAGGTCCTCTATGTTCCAACCCAGAAAAAAAATGTTTAATATGGAGTATCATGACTTAGCATCGCTCTTTAGATGCATTCACTAATGAATGATGGAGAGGACAAAGGGACTGAGTTATGAAGAAAGAGTAAGGATAAAACAAATTTAGAAATTCACTCTAAGTATTCTTTATTTCTACCTCATCTTTTACTTACCCTGGTTCTAAATTCTTCACAGACAGTCCCTAGAGACAAAACTGGCCTAAACTTTTTCTCCTGTGAAGGGGGCAGGGGAAACAACATCTCATCACGAGCCCTCAAGCGAGATAAAGCTAAACATATATGCTACCCCTCCTCACTATGGAGAAAGTTCCAAGACGCTAACACTCACAGACAGTCCAGGGGTCACTGGCAAGTACAAGATCTCCTTTCAGTTGTATTACAGGGAAGGGAGAGTGGAGAGGAACATAGTGGGGAGTTACAGGGAACTGGTGTACTTTGTGTAGGAAATGGGTAGAGACATGGGGAAAATCTTGCATCATGAAGACACCTACCTGTCCTATAGGCCTTCATCAGTTCATAGGCCAAGGAGAGGCCATGTCGCTAAAGACATTAGGAGGGAAATGTGAACAGGTGCACAGGAAGCTCCTGTCTACCACACGGTATAGGAATATTACAATATTTGTAACAACTGCAAAAACTAGCTGGTTATCAGCTCAGGTGAAAGGAGACAGAAGGAGTAGTGTGAGAATCATGAAAGTAAAGGTAAAACAAGATTCTAAGACATGTGCCAAATTCACAGTTTCATTGTTCAGTCCCTGTGCTACTCATGCCACACCAACGCTCCTGATGCAAAATTTCTGCCAATCTTCTGCCTGTTTTAGCCCCAGCAGTTTTATCTACTTCGTTGCAAGGCTAGGCATGATGAAGAAGAAGAGGCTGGTGCTCCATGCACTGCCCATCTCCCTCAGGTAAGAAGAGGGCAGGGTTACCTTCTTGCAGAGAACCATCTGGTGGTCAAACAGGAAGAAGACCCGCTGCTGGTTGCGGCCGTAGGGCTGGTAGATCCAGGCCATCTCCCCAGTGTAGATCAGCTCCGAGCTCCTGTCTAGGATATCTTCGCCCTGTGAAGGACATGTGATGGTGAGAGGCAGCCAGGCAAGGGGGACGGTTAAGGCTGATTATATACTAGGGTGGGGGAGGCCAGAAAGGGTCTGGTGGGGAAAGAGAGAGGCAGTAACTCCCGGGAATCCTCAAAAGACTTTACAGTGCCACAACTTTGGATCTATTCACTCTCAGGCCAAATAAGCGCACAGTCCAGGATGGTCCAAGAATCTGCACTGTCACAGCTTCAGGTAGTCAAAGTCTCTCTGTTTCCCAGATGAGTAGAAGTGAACAGGAAATGGAAAGAAAACAGATGATGAAGAAGGAAAGGGAATTCATTCACTCTCTTGTATGTTTTTTTTCTTTTTCTCCACAGTTCATTAAAATCTATTGATTGAATGAGTCACTTCAATGCTCATCACATGCTTCCTTGGTCTTGTATCCAGAGAGCCTTAAACCACTTCTCTTCTTTGCTATGTAGGGTCAGATGTAAGACAGAAAGAAAGAAAGAAAGAAAGAAAGAAAGAAAGAAAGAAAGAAAGAAAGAAAGAAAGAAAGAAAGAAAGAAAGAAAGAAAGAAAGAAAGAAAGAAAGAAAGAAAGAAAGAAAGAAGGAAAGAAAGAAAGAAGGCAGTTTTATTCTATACAAAACTGTTTTATTCTATATCAGTTTTATTCTCTATCAGTTTTATTCTATATCGTTTCTAAGCCCTCCCACTTCATTCATATACATTCTGCAAAATCACAGGTATGCTGGGCATATATGTCAGATGCTGATTCAGCATCAGTCCATGTTTTAAAGGACAGTCTATCTAAGCGGAAGAGATGAACACGTATGTGCTCAGAAGTCATGGAATACAAAGCAAAACACGCCAAAGCCCAGGACATAGGCATGAGTGTTCTAGGGCCATTGTGAAGATGAGGGAAAGGGACAGTAGCCACAGATGCCAAATTAACCTTACTGTGGCTCCTAGATACATCAGAAATTGTTTTAGTTACTTTTAGTCTATCTAATCTGGGCCTATTGTGAGGCCTCGGTAAGTCAATATTTTTGCTCCCATTTTATGGTTCCAAATGCAGAAAGGTCAAGTGATAAGCCAGTATCAGTCATCCAGTTAGCTGCAGATTCCACTTTAGTCTCTGATCTCCACAGTGTGCACTCAGTTCCTCACCTTACATTATGTCTTCTCTAGGCCAAAAAGCCACTGCAAAGCTAGTTTCTCCCTCTTCCTGAGTCTTAGTTTTCCTGATTGCTAAATGAAGTCTATGAGAATGATTCTTTAGAGTTTCAGCTCTGATATTTTGACACTAAGATGTTGGCCTTACACACGAAAGATTCAAGGCAAAGTTAGAGCGCTTGGCATGTCCCCAGAAATAATCAGAGGCAAACAGTTCAGGCAAGGTAGGAAGCCAAATCAAATGGCATCTGGAAATAAGTCTTCTTGAGTATACCATTTTTCTAGTCTAAGGGCTGGGAATGAAGGGGGAACATCAGAAGAATTATATTCCAATTATAGAACTTAATATAAGTTCAGAAATAATGACTCAGCCAGGCTGAGCCTCAAGATGATCCAAAATACAGGTAAATCATCCTCCTGGAGGACTCACATGCTAGTACAGAACCTCTGGGGTTCTGGAGCTGTGACAGAACCTCCCTTAGGGTCAGGGGATTGTGCAGGGCTGCGCTGCTGGAGGGATGGGAAGCTAAGTGGTACCAGTCCACCACATCCCACATGATGCAGGTGAAGAAGATGTACCACTTTGAATACGTATGAATTGAGAGAATGATAAAAGGAGGCCAATGCTATAAAAACATGGTAAGGATAACTTTTTTAAAAGTTACCACTTGCTGAACCGAGGATTATTGGATCAGGATGATTACTGAGTATTATCTGGTCCCATTGTACCACACAAGTAAGTATCACAGCATGCAACTCCAAGGAAAACTGTCTTGAAAAGAATATATCACTGCGCTCACAAAGATGATTGACTTCGGACAACTTAATTATTCTCCTTGTGCCTCAGTTTCCTTATACTTAATAGGGATAATAACATTACTAACATCACTTGGGTGTTATGTAAATTATTTAGCATATAAAAATGGTTAGGAAAGTACATATCATACTATGAGCTCTCTATCAGTGATATTTACTATCTTGGCTATTACTATGTGACCTGGATAATATATACATCCTATTTCCTACTAATATAGCAGACTAATAAGTGATGTACAATTATTACACTCAGAATAAAGATAATGAAAAATTGGAAGTAATTTGTCTGAGGGAGCAGAATCCAAGACAGACACCCCCAAAGCCCATGTTCTTAATCACAGACCACACTGGAATGATGCTGCCTCTCTGAATGGAAAAATCCGTTGTGATGAAAGGCGCTGAGGTGAGAATCAGAGCTGGGTTCTGGGTTGAGTGCTGCTACCTTTGGGCCCTTGGAAAGAGACTAAAACTCGCTCAACTTGTGTCCTTATTTAGAGTGGGGCTCTTGTTCGCATCCATGGCTTCAACAGAGCACCAAAGCAGTTTGTTTATGGGAAAGGACAGGCTCACTTTCCAGAGCTCTCACTTGTGCCTGCTTTGGCTTCCTTGTGCCACACATCTCTTTCTTGCTCCTCAAAGTGAAATTCCTCTCTATGACACCCCCATGGGCCTTCGTTTTCACTCCTCCATTATTGTGATCACATCGTTCCATTTGCTAGGAATGTCCCCGTACATACTAGAATGACTAAGACAGTGTTTCTTTCTATATCTCTCTCCTTTCTTTTCTTCCTTCCTTCCTTTCTCTTTCTTTCTTTTCTTTCTTTCTCTTTCTTTCTTTCTTTCTTTCTTTCTTTCTTTCTTTCTTTCTTTCTTTCTTTCTCTCTCTCTCTCTCTCTCTCTCTCTCTCTCTTTCTTTCTTTCTTTCTTTCTTTCTTTCTTTCTTTCTTTCTTTCTTTCTTTCTTTCTTTCTTTCTTTCTTTCTTTCTTTCTTTCCTTTCTTCCTTCTTTCTTTCTTTCCTTGCAGTACCAGGGATTGAACTCAGGACCTCATGCTTGTCAGGCAGGTAGCAGTGTCACTGAGCAACATCCCCAGCCCTGTTCCTTCATTTCTGTCAGACCTTTTCTGCATAAGTACTATGCATTAACTGCCTCACTGGAGATCCTGCCAGACCTAGTCTCAAAAGTCATCTCCTCAGGAAGATGACTATACATCAGTATAGTCTGTTACTCTATTTTTCTTCATAGCCCATTTCACTACTATAACATATATATTAATTTATTAATTTTTTTCCTTAGTAGAATGTAAATTCAATAATGGTAGGAACCTTTCTATGTTCACTGACATACTTCCAGAATCCAGAATGAAGCTCAATAGAGTAGGAACTTTTAATAGCTTAGATCTAAAATTCCCTACAAAATTTTCATGCATGTGGAAGGTGACTGGATCATGGGGGTGCTAATCATTAGTAGACCTGTCCAGTAGATTTGTAATGAATACATTCCCTAATTGTGCTGCTAGGAGGTGAGGCATGGTTGGAGGCATGTCACTGATGTTATGATTTGGAAAAGTACACAGGATTCTTGTCCCCAGATTTTCTTTTCTCATTGTGCTTTCTGGATGTTATGGGTTGTGTACCTTTTCCCCTGCTGTCCCCCTCTGCCATCGTGTTCCAGCCAATGAGCCAGTCAAGCATAAGTCAAATAAATCAAAATAAATCTACCATTTTAAGTTGTGAGTGTTGAGTACTTTGTCCCAAGATGAGAAGATGACTAAGACAATGCTTAATAAATGTCTAATTAATACAAGAATTGATGGATGTTGAATGAACAGTCATCACCAAAACTACAGATGTTTTAATTTTTATTTTGAAACCATTGCCAAGCACTTTCTTACCAGCTCAATCATCTTCTTTCTGTGAGTCTCAGAGAAGAGGCCTTACCCTGTTCTGATTAATTCTAATTTACCACATTCTATCCTACTTTACTTCACTCTAATTATAGGCTGACTGATATGGAGCTGTGGTTCAAGCAGATCCAAGAAAGAAGGACATGGGAAATCTCATTTTTTTCAACCTGTACATCTCCCATTTTGCAGAGAAGTAACAAATGCATCTCCTGGTTCCAGGAGTATGCTTTATCAAGTCAGTCTATCTTTAAAATAGATGTTTTGCTGCATCTGTCATGTAGGCCTTTTGTTTCCTCCAAGTTCTTTTGTTTCAGTCATCCAGTGGAAAACTGGAAGAGGCCCTTGAGTATTAAGAACTGAAAGAGGAAGAAGGAAATTATAACCACATGCAATGAAGATCCTCTACATGAATGGTCAACTTGATCTCCTGCTAAAAGTCTCCAGAGGAAAAACGTTAAAAAGAGACTGTTAGTGATATTTTACCTTTCCTTTCCTTTCCTTTCCTTTCCTTTCCTTTCCTTTCCTTTCCTTTCCTTTCCTTTCCTTGATGAGTGCAAAAGGTGGCAAGGTGACAGCTCAACCAAATCTCAGCATGAGAGAAACTAGAAATGGAAATTTTCTACAAACCATAGTCCTTGGGAGTAGATTCTCTTCTCTACTCCTTCCTTAATCTCTTGTAATGTTTCATTAGTGGGATGGGTGGTGCTGTAATTCATCTGCTCATTTTTTCAGAAGCCCTAGGGTGAGGGGCAAAAGAAGGCATATTTCAAGAGTTCTAGTCCCCATAGGATGGCAAGAGGCAGGGAGAGTAACTCAAGTTGGGCAAAGAGAACCAGAAAGTTTATGAAGAAAGACTACAGAAAAGAGATAGGCCCTGGTACAACACAAGGCTCCCCCTCTCTAGCCAAATGCTTTGATTTACTGAGTAAGCATCAATTGCCCAATTGTCACCATTCCTCCAACTTCTTCCTCAAGGGAGATTACGCTGTAAAAGCTATGACCCTAATTTTTGATTTGGCAGATGAAACTGAAATTACTATGTGAATGCTTCTGACAACCATCTCCTTTGTTCAAACATCTAGAAGGCAAAGAGGTGGCAGAGACAGCAAAGCACTGCTTCTGCTTGATTTATAAAGCTTGTCCAGAGTAGCATCAATCGGTCAACCAATCTGCTGTGCCCTCTGTCTCTCTGTCTCTGTCTCTCTCTGCCATAAGATTACTGCCTACTTCCTAACAGTGTGTCCAGCTTCTTCCATCTCATGTATACTAGCCTGTGGACTACTATATTTACATAAATTGGATATGTGAGAGAAATGTGAAGTGCTGTTTCTCCAGGTTCATTTGATGGGAATCTAACAAAGAAGTTTTGAGTGACTTCAGCCATCTGCTTTCTAAGTTCAAAGAAGTCATGAATCTCTTCAATAGAACAGAAGGTTGTCAGGGATTATAGTATACTTTGGTTCATGAATTTTATTCTTTCCATGATTCTGGCAGCAAACTGAATTGGAAGAAAACCAAATCAAATTTCCCCATAAGGTTAACACTGAATCTAACTATTGAGTTTGCTTTATTTCTCATAGGATTCAGTTGGTGACCAGAACTGTGGAAAAAATTAAGTTCATAAAGCAAGGTACCACTGTATTTTTAGAAGATCATACTACAAATACAATGGGGTCTATGGGTTTCGCTAGAAAGTCAGTCATAACCTAGAGTGTTCAGGCTTGCCTAAACCTACTAGATATGTCAAATAAGAGGATTTCAACAATGAGAGAAGTATATTGGCTATCCTGCTGAATTAAATACAAGAGAACCAAACTTAGAGTATGCTTTTAAGTATATTAACATGTAATATTTCTTATCCAAATGTGCATTTTATCATAAATTCAGTACTTACTAGAGCTTGGAAAGATCACCAAATCAACCAAATTGCTTCCTAAGAACCCTGAAAGAGACGAGTCTTTCCTTTCTCAATGAATTATTGCCACAAAGATTTTTCTGATGTTCTAGCAAGCTATTAAGTTCCCATCATCTGTCATTAGCAGGAAGTTTTGTCTTCAGTCTAATTTAGATTCCTCAGATCTAATTCCTTTGTGACCATGGTTGGGTAACACACAAAGCTTTCACCAAGCTACCTGGACATTCCAACTCCCTTACTTATAAGCATCCTACCTCCCAGTCTAGAACAGAGGCCTGCCATTGGGCGATCTTGTCAATGTTCTCCAAACGGCGCTTGCGTTCGTTGATCTGTTGAGTCACATTTCTCATGACAGCCAAGGCAGCTGCCACATATCTGTAGTCACTGTGAAGACATAAATGTGCAAGGTGGATGAAGCAATGTACCAAAAAACCACTATGTTAGCTCCTAACCCTAATATCTACTCTCCTTTTCTTTCTTAGTAAGAGCACTGATTTCAGATGGGAAGCCATGCCACCCGGACCAGAAGACTACATTTCCTATCTTTTATTTCAGCAGGGATGAGTATGTGGCTAAATCTGTCCACTGATATACAAAGTTTCTGGGACAGGGGCTTCTGAGACATCTCTTTTAAAGAAGAAAGCACGCATTTCTTTAGTCCTTAGTAATGATGCCTGAAATCTGGATAGATACCTGGAGATAGTAGCCATTTCGGACCAAAGAGACAAGGTCCATACTCTACAGGTAGGCCAGCCTGAGTCTTTAATGACCCTGGAGTTACTATATCAACCATACACCTTGTATGTGCAGACTTCTTCCCGTGAGAAATATACTCCTTTCTTTTTTACACCACTATAGTATGATCTATTTGACAGAGCTTGTGTATATAGGGGCAGGGGGTTGTAGAGTAGGTAGGGGAAAGGGAAAAGTGAGATTTAAGTCATGTCATATATTGGTACAAATTCTCAATGTTAAGCATAATTGTGATGAGTATATATAATGTACCAATAAATTAAACATTTTTTAAAAAAGCTGAGTAAGACAAGGCAACTTCACATGAGAAATACCCCAGACAATTTGACCATATCTTCTATATCCATTTCTATTGCCAGAGTCATCCTGGAATAAGAACATCAGTTTTGCTCCTGAACAATATCAAGATGGGATGCAGCATGGTGGTTATGAACACAGAATCGGAAGCCAGAATCCATTGAGTTCAAACTCCAGTTTTGGCACTGACTAGTAAGGTATGGCCTATGACAAGTTTTACTCCTTCCCCGTTTTGATTTAGTTTTCTTTATACACAATAAATTACTACTCTGTCATAAAAAAGGTAAATTTAAGTCATAAAGTCATAAAATTACTACTCTGTCATAAAGAAGGTTAATTTTTAGGAAAAAGGATGTACTTTCAGACCATAATGTTAAATGAAATAAATCAGACATATTAATCTAATATTTACATAGTTTCTCTTATACAAAAGACCCAAAGTACAAATAGAAGAAGAAGAAAACATAGATAATTTAAATAACTGGAAACAAGGAGATTTTTTGCTTTCCAAAATGGAAAAGAGATGGAGTAAAGAAAGTTGGTAGGGAGAAAAAGAAGATGCACAAAGATTTATGATATATTATGCACATGTACCAACTTTTTCTACAGTAAATGTAATCATATATTACAGAAATAATAATATTACTTTAAAATTTTTCTCATTTATAAAATGGGGAGAATTATGGTAGTCTTTATTGATGAGCTTAGTAGGCTACGTATAATCATTTATGTAAACTGTTTTTCTCTTGATGCATGGTAAGTGCTGTCAAGTATTATTACAAAACAAACATCTCTGTAGTAGAGACATCACATGAGATGCCTTCCCAGGTCTCGCTCCGGAAGTGCAGCTTTCCATCCGGCTCCTTGGGACACTGTATAACCCATGTGCTGAGGGTTCCATCCTGCTCAGTTTTGTTTGCCTGTCTGATCTCATTTCTTTCTAAATGCCTCCAGTAAAAGGCAGACTGAAAGTGAAATCTCTGCTATTCAATGGCACTGCAATAAACTGAGAAGGCAAAAGAGCATGTTATAGTCCATTATTGGGATTTTCTTTAGAGAAGCTGAAAATGCCTTGAGGTCATTAACCTGTTTACTCTCCAGGCACCAATTAAAAAACAAAGGAAGGAATAGAAGATCCATAAACACTGCCTCCTTTTTTCTTTCTGAGCATATTGGAGATTGGCATGGTGGACCAAACAAGGGGTTAAGGAGTTCTAACTGCAACAACACATGTTAGGTAGCATCTTTTCTCATTTGGCATCCATGATTACAGTCTGTGCCCTGCACACCTGCCAGTACCATGAATTTTACCATTTCCAGTGTCAGAACAAACTTCCTAACCTGTTTAATCAGTCCCAGCAAAGCTATTAGAAAAAATTCCTTTTTTTGTTTTTTTGAGATAAAGTTTGCCTATGTAGCCTAGGCCGGCCTCGAACTCATGGTGAACCTCCTGGCTCAGCCACTGTTGTAACCACAAGCATTCACCACCATGTCTGGCACAAAAGCCTTTATTATGAGCCTTAATAAACGTTAGTTACTATCAGTTTTTCTTCTGGCTCTTACTAGCTTATACTGAGCTTCTGATGAATATTTCCTAAATCTTTTCAAAGCTTGCTGTGTAGAAGCTATACCTCTCTTGGCCTATCTCTGGGGCACAGATTTTTTTAGCCCTGCTGCAAACTTTTACATTTGTTCCTTTAACAGTTCATCTTTTTTTATAGTTACTCACTCTACTCTGTGCATGATCTTTCAGGCTCTATAATGTTGTTAAAGTTTCTTCCTGGCAAGATTTCATGATCCTACTGTTTATACAGAGCAGGGCAATGACAGCAGGGTTAAATACTGCAGAGAAGCTGTTGATGTAAACAAGTTCTCCTGTTTTTTACAGCAAGTTTCCTGCTCCCTGAACTTTTTCTTTATCCAATTTAAAGATACCAGTGCTTTAAGTCACTTTCTCAAGTAACGTATAGTGACACACATAGTTCAATATAGCAACCAGTAGTCATATTTAATTAGAATTAAATAGGATTAAAAATTTAGTCTCTCAATTGAACATTTTTTCAGTACTCAATAGCCACACATGGTCTACTATATTTGGCAACACAATATTTATATCACTGTAGAAAGTTCTGTCAGTGATCACATGAGAATGCTCACTACTGATGCCAAATACCAGCTGACTCTAAGTCTCGCTCTGCCTCACCACAATTACTAGCCAGCCATTCTGCCACTGACTTGTACTATCTATATTTATATTTTCATCTAGCTGCCTTTCTTACAATGATTAGTGGAGGAATGTTCTTCATTCTAACCTATACTACTAGTTTAAAGCTAGTGGATATAAAAAGATGAAAAAAACTTGTTCTGCAGAGCCATTGGGTCTGGGCTCCATCTCTGATAACGAGAGTATTGGAACCAAGATTTTCAGGATTCAGACATGTCAGCTATCCCTCAGTTTAAGGAAGTTGGTAAAGGAATCATGCCCCTCTTCTATAAATGAAATAAATATTATTTTCCATTAATCACATCTGATCTAATCTTCTTCTTCAGAGGCCATCCTAACTACCTTCATTTCAGACCTATCTATCTGACCTACAAATATCTGATTAAGTCTCCAGTCTAGCATTAGCCTCAAATTGCTGTCAAATCAAAGGAACTATTAGCATGTAGTTAAGGAGTTGCCATTTTAACATAGTTTTCCATGGCCTGCAAAATGATTTGGCCAAGATGAAGGGTAGCACTGGGCTCAGCAGATGATTGCAAATAAGATGGATATAGCCTGTCATTGCCTTAGTTATGCTTCTCCATATTCTGGAACCCAGGGGGTGAGGGGAGAGTAAAAACACTCAAGAGGTCTTTGAGACAGGAGTTCCAGTCACAAATTGAAAGCACGCAGAAAGAGTAAAGCCTAGGCAGCTATCTTGCCTGCTCCTACCAAACCTAGCAAAGCCCTGAGGTTTTTTTCAATGTGAAAAAAGATTTTTAAATGGTCTTCCTGGGACGCATAAGATCAACTATGCAATGTGTAGTTTACTGAATAAATATTATCAGTCAAGAATGACTGTTAGAGCCTCGTGCTGATTTCCACGGAATAGATATTGAAAAAGTAGGTCAGTGAGAAACTGACGATAAAACAAAATGGAGTATTACTCTGCCATAAAGAATGACAAGATCAATCCATTTAGGTGCAAATGGAGACATCTGGAGGATATACTAATAAGTGAAATCAATAGATCACAGATAGACAATTTCTGGATCTTCTCTCTGGCATGAACATCTGTAGATGCAAATGAGTTCTAGAAAGTAGGACAGCTTTTATAGAGTGGAATATTTCTATAGGAAACTTGGTGTGGGAATGTGATGAGGGGAAGGAA